>ONZH01028828.1:0-123502 GCA_900303285.1 Rhinella marina
AAAATCTCCATCATGTTCTGCACGAGTTCCCTCTGGTATTCCAGCAATCGATTCGTGTCCTCTCCTCTACCGGAATAAAAGAGGAGACGTTATCTTTATACCGGGGGTCCAGGAGTGCGAAGACCCAGTACAGTTTGTTCTCCACTATCCGGACAACACGTGTGTCCCGGGAAAAGCAGCCCAGCATGAAGTCAGCCATGTGTGCCAGACTCTGAATAGGCATGACCTCACTGCCCCCACCAGAAGGATCACTTGCCATTTCCTCCTCTTCCTCTTCCGCCTCCTCTCCGCCCCATCCGCGCTGAACCAATGGGACGCACACAGCCTGACTGCTACCCTCGCCGCCAGCATCCTCCTCCTCTTCCACAGCCACCTCCACGTCGTCCTCCTCCTCCTCCTCCTCCTGCAACTGCCACCGTGAAGCAGACAAAAGTGTGGTCTGACTGTGTAGCTCCGTTGCGTCTCCTCCTACCCCCGTCTCCTCTGCGTGCAATGCGTTCTCCCTTATTGCGATGAGGGATTCTTTAAGGACGCATAGGAGCGGGATGGTTACGCTCACTATAGCGTCTTCGCTGCTGACCTTCTTGGTGGACTCCTCAAAGATACGCAGTACATCGCATATGTCTGCCATCCATGGCCACTCGTGGTTTGGCAAACTGAGGGAGCTGAGTTGGAGGCACGCGTGGATTCATAATCTGGTACTCCATCAATGCTCTCTGCTGCTCACACACCCCTGGCCAAACATGGAATAGGTGGAATTCCAGCGAGTCGGCAGGTCGCACAACAGCCGATGTTCAGGCAAATGGGAGGCGTTGCTGGAGTTTTTTTAAGCTAGCAGCAGCTACAGTTGACTTCCGAAAGTGAGCGCCACAAGCGCCGCACTTTCACCAGTAGCTCTGCCAGGTTGGGGTAAGTCTTTAGAAATTTTTGGACTACCAGATTAAAAACGTGGGCCAGGCATGGTACGTGATTGAGTTCGGCAAGCTCCAGAGCCGCCACCAGGGTTACGGCCGTTATCGCACACGACCATGCCTGGTCCTAGCTGCAGCGGCGAACAGCCACATTCTCCGTCTGCTGCAATATGGCGTCCCTCACCTCTGGGGCGCTGTGCTTCCTGTCGCCCAAGCTGATGAGCTTAAGCACCGCCTGCTGACGTCTCCCCGCGCCAGTGCTGCAACGCTTCCAGCTAGCGGCTGAGGGCGATGTTAAGGCAGAGGAGGGAGGAGGAGGGGGTTTATCAGAACCCATGCTGGCAATCTTGGGCGGGGGTGGTAGGTAGGCCGTCTCTGGTTTGCGACCCCGTCCCCGCTTCCACTACATTCACCCAGTGTTGCCGTCAAAGAGATGTATCGTCCCTGGCCGCAAGCGCTTGTCCACGAGTCGGTGGTCAAGTGGACCTTTGCGCTGACTTGCGTACCTCAGGGCCCGCCTGATGTTACGCAACACGTGCTGGTGCAGGGCGGGGACGGCACTCCAGGGAAAAGTAGTGGCGGCTGGGGATGGAATAGCGAGGTGCCGGCAGCCGCCATCAGGTCGCGGAAGGCCTGCGTCTCCACAAGCGTAAACGGCAACATCTCCAGGGCCAGCAGTTTGGAGATGTGGCAGTTTAAGGCTTGGGCTTGGGGTGACTCGAGGCGTACTTCCGCCTGCGGTCGAACGCCTGCGAGATGGACAGTTGTTGGGACGAGGAGTGTGAAGGTGCAGGCGAAGAGGCGGGGAAGGGGAGGCTGAAGGAGAAGGCCCCAAAGTAGCCAAGGCAGAGGCAGATGTGGAGGTGTCCTGGCTGGAGGTCTGGACCGCAGTGGCAGCACACAACACAGGGGAAGAGGCAGTGGAAGCAAGAGCGGGCGCAGGTTGTATTGCGTTTGCTCTCTCCCACTCAGCCCAGTGCTTGACTTCCAAGTGACGCTGCATGCCTGAGGTGGTCAGATTGCTCTTCTCAGAGCCCCTACTCAGTTTTGAGTGGCAGAGTGTGCAAACCGCGCTCAGTTTGTCATCCGCACAAACATTAAAAAATCTCCACACCACAGAAGTACGAGGCCTCGATGGGGGAGCTTCGCGCGACTGCCCGCTGCCGGGAACAGCTTCGGCCCTGCTGGCTGTGGCCTCACTTCTCTGTCTGGACTGTCCTCTGCCTCTGGACATCCCTCTGCCTGTGGACATCCCTCTGCCTCTGGACATCCCTCTGCCTCTGGACATCCCTCTGCCTCTTGCTGCCTTTTTCGGTGCTAGCGCAGACACCACCTCTCCACTACTTTCCTCGCTGGACATCACCCCTGGCCAAGTGGGGTCGGTCATTTCGTCATCCACCACCTCCTCTTCCACTTCCTCACTCTGCTCCTCCTGCTGCCCACTGGACATTCAACAGCCTCCCTTGATGGCAACTGCGTCTCATCATCAATCATCGCTCATGATAACAGATGCTGGCTCAGGGTCCACATCAGCAGGAGATGGCGAAAACTCAAGTGTTTGGGCATCACTACAAACAAATTCCTCTGCTAGCTCCTGGGATTCTTCCGGCACATCTGAAAAAGGACCCGAAAAAGAGCTTCCTGGGAGGGGTCAATGGTGGGATGACTCTGTTGGCCAGGTGTGGAGGAAGGAGGGTCAGAGTGAGACTGTGTGGATGACTGGCTGGTGGACAACTGTGTGGAAGCGCTATCGGCTATCCATTGCACCACCTGTTCAACCTGCTCAGGCCTCAACAGCGGTGTAACCCGCCCCCTGCTTAACTGTCCCATAAAGGCAGGGATTCTGGATGAGCGGGATCCTGGCTGACCCTCACCAGCACGCATTGTATCCCCACTGGCTTCAACAAGGCCCCCAACAGCATTTCCGCGCCCCCGTCCTCGTCCACGTCCTATTCCGCTAGCCCCCCGCCGCATTTTATTTTTTTTTTTGTTACAATATTTTGCCTTCACAGCCGTGAAATTACTTTGCAAGAGAACGCACAGTACAGTTGCCAATTGAAAGGCCTATATATTGTATATTTCAAGGTACACAGCCGTGTACTAAGTGATCAGACGGTGTGTATGAACACCAGGTTTGAGAAATTATTTTTCAAGAGAACGCACAGTACAGTTGCCAATTGAAAGGCCTATATATTGTATATTTCAAGGTACACAGCCGTGTACTAAGTGATCAGACGGTGTGTATGAACACCAGGTATGAGAAATTACTTTGCAAGAGAACGCACAGTACAGTTGGCAATTGTAAGGCCTATATATTGTATATTTCAAGGTACACAGCCGTGTACTAAGTGATCAGATGGTGTGTATGAACACCAGGTATGAGAAATTACTTTGCAAGAGAACGCACAGTACAGTTGCCAATTATAAGGCCTATATATTGTATATTTCAAGGTACAGCAGCCGTGTACTAAGTGATCAGACGGTGTGTATGAACACCAGGTTTGAGAAATTACTTTGCAAGAGAACACACAGTACAGTTGCCAATTATAAGGCCTATATATTGTATATTTCAAGGTACACAGCCGTGTACTAAGTGATCAGACGGTGTGTATGAACACCAGGTTTGAGAAATTATTTTTCAAGAGAACGCACAGTACAGTTGCCAATTGAAAGGCCTATATATTGTATATTTCAAGGTACACAGCCGTGTACTAAGTGATCAGACGGTGTGTATGAACACCAGGTATGAGAAATTACTTTGCAAGAGAACGCACAGTACAGTTGGCAATTGTAAGGCCTATATATTGTATATTTCAAGGTACACAGCCGTGTACTAAGTGATCAGACGGTGTGTATGAACACCAGGTATGAGAAATTACTTTGCAAGAGAACGCACAGTACAGTTGGCAATTGTAAGGCCTATATATTGTATATTTCAAGGTACACAGCCGTGTACTAAGTGATCAGACGGTGTGTATGAACACCAGGTATGAGAAATTACTTTGCAAGAGAACGCACAGTACAGTTGGCAATTGTAAGGCCTATATATTGTATATTTCAAGGTACACAGCCGTGTACTAAGTGATCAGACGGTGTGTATGAACACCAGGTATGAGAAATTACTTTGCAAGAGAACGCACAGTACAGTTGGCAATTGTAAGGCCTATATATTGTATATTTCAAGGTACACAGCCGTGTACTAAGTGATCAGACGGTGTGTATGAACACCAGGTATGAGAAATTACTTTGCAAGAGAACGCACAGTACAGTTGCCAATTATAAGGCCTATATATTGTATATTTCAAGGTACACAGCCGTGTACTAAGTGATCGGACGGTGTGTATGAACACCAGGTTTGAGAAATTACTTTGCAAGAGAACGCACAGTACAGTTGCCAATTATAAGGCCTATATATTGTATATTTCAAGGTACAACAGCCGTGTACTAAGTGATCAGACGGTGTGTATGAACACCAGGTTTGAGAAATTACTTTGCAAGAGAACGCACAGGTACAGTTGCCAATTATAAGGCCTATATATTGTATATTTCAAGGTACACAGCCGTGTACTAAGTGATCAGACGGTGTGTATGAACACCAGGTATGAGAAAATTACTTTGCAAGAGAACGCACAGTACAGTTGGCAATTGTAAGGCCTATATATTGTATATTTCAAGGTACACAGCCGTGTACTAAGTGATCAGACGGTGTGTATGAACACCAGGTATGAGAAATTACTTTGCAAGAGAACGCACAGTACAGTTGGCAATTATAAGGCCTATATATTGTATATTTCAAGGTACACAGCCGTGTACTAAGTGATCAGACGGTGTGTATGAACACCAAGGTATGAGAAATTACTTTGCAAGAGAACGCACAGTACAGTTGGCAATTGTAAGGCCTATATATTGTATATTTCAAGGTACACAGCCGTGTACTAAGTGATCAGACGGTGTGTATGAACACCAGGTATGAGAAATTACTTTGCAAGAGAACGCACAGTACAGTTGGCAATTGTAAGGCCTATATATTGTATATTTCAAGGTACACAGCCGTGTACTAAGTGATCAGACGGTGTGTATGAACACCAGGTATGAGAAATTACTTTGCAAGAGAACGCACAGTACAGTTGCCAATTATAAGGCCTATATACTGTATATTTCAAGGTACACAGCCGTGTACTAAGTGATCAGACGGTGTGTATGAACACCAGGTATGAGAAATTACTTTGCAAGAGAACGCACAGTACAGTTGGCAATTGTAAGGCCTATATATTGTATATTTCAAGGTACACAGCCGTGTACTAAGTGATCAGACGGTGGTATGAACACCAGGTATGAGAAATTACTTGCAAGAGAACGCACAGTACAGTTGGCAATTGTAAGGCCTATATATTGTATATTTCAAGGTACACAGCCGTGTACTAAGTGATCAGACGGTGTGTATGAACACCAGGTATGAGAAATTACTTTGCAAGAGAACGCACAGTACAGTTGGCAATTGTAAGGCCTATATATTGTATATTTCAAGGTACACAGCCGTGTACTAAGTGATCAGACGGTGTGTATGAACACCAGGTATGAGAAATTACTTTGCAAGAGAACGCACAGTACAGTTGGCAATTGTAAGGCCTATATATTGTATATTTCAAGGTACACAGCCGTGTACTAAGTGATCAGACGGTGTGTATGAACACCAGGTATGAGAAATTACTTTGCAAGAGAACGCACAGTACAGTTGGCAATTGTAAGGCCTATATATTGTATATTTCAAGGTACACAGCCGTGTACTAAGTGATCAGACGGTGTGTATGAACACCAGGTATGAGAAATTACTTTGCAAGAGAACGCACAGTACAGTTGGCAATTGTAAGGCCTATATATTGTATATTTCAAGGTACAACAGCCGTGTACTAAGTGATCAGACGGTGTGTATGAACACCAGGTATGAGAAATTACTTTGCAAGAGAACGCACAGTACAGTTGCCAATTATAAGGCCTATATATTGTATATTTCAAGGTACACAGCCGTGTACTAAGTGATCGGACGGTGTGTATGAACACCAGGTTTGAGAAATTACTTTGCAAGAGAACGCACAGTACAGTTGCCAATTATAAGGCCTATATATTGTATATTTCAAGGTACACAGCCGTGTTCTAAGTGATCAGACGGTGTGTATGAACACCAGGTTTGAGAAATTACTTTGCAAGAGAACGCACAGTACAGTTGCCAATTATAAGGCCTATATATTGTATATTTCAAGGTACACAGCCGTGTACTAAGTGATCAGACGGTGTGTATGAACACCAGGTATGAGAAATTACTTTGCAAGAGAACGCACAGTACAGTTGGCAATTGTAAGGCCTATATATTGTATATTTCAAGGTACACAGCCGTGTACTAAGTGATCAGACGGTGTGTATGAACACCAGGTATGAGAAATTACTTTGCAAGAGAACGCACAGTACAGTTGGCAATTATAAGGCCTATATATTGTATATTTCAAGGTACACAGCCGTGTACTAAGTGATCAGACGGTGTGTATGAACACCAGGTATGAGAAATTACTTTGCAAGAGAACGCACAGTACAGTTGGCAATTGTAAGGCCTATATATTGTATATTTCAAGGTACACAGCCGTGTACTAAGTGATCAGACGGTGTGTATGAACACCAGGTATGAGAAATTACTTTGCAAGAGAACGCACAGTACAGTTGGCAATTGTAAGGCCTATATATTGTATATTTCAAGGTACACAGCCGTGTACTAAGTGATCAGACGGTGTGTATGAACACCAGGTATGAGAAATTACTTTGCAAGAGAACGCACAGTACAGTTGCCAATTATAAGGCCTATATACTGTATATTTCAAGGTACACAGCCGTGTACTAAGTGATCAGACGGTGTGTATGAACACCAGGTATGAGAAATTACTTTGCAAGAGAACGCACAGTACAGTTGGCAATTGTAAGGCCTATATATTGTATATTTCAAGGTACACAGCCGTGTACTAAGTGATCAGACGGTGTGTATGAACACCAGGTATGAGAAATTACTTTGCAAGAGAACGCACAGTACAGTTGGCAATTATAAGGCCTATATATTGTATATTTCAAGGTACACAGCCGTGTACTAAGTGATCAGACGGTGTGTATGAACACCAGGTATGAGAAATTACTTTGCAAGAGAACGCACAGTACAGTTGGCAATTGTAAGGCCTATATATTGTATATTTCAAGGTACACAGCCGTGTACTAAGTGATCAGACGGTGTGTATGAACACCAGGTATGAGAAATTACTTTGCAGAGAACGCACAGTACAGTTGCCAATTATAAGGCCTATATATTGTATATTTCAAGGTACACAGCCGTGTACTAAGTGATCAGACGGTGTGTATGAACACCAGGTTTGAGAAATTACTTTGCAAGAGAACGCACAGTACAGTTGCCAATTATAAGGCCTATATATTGTATATTTCAAGGTACACAGCCGTGTACTAAGTGATCAGACGGTGTGTATGAACACCAGGTATGAGAAATTACTTTGCAAGAGAACGCACAGTACAGTTGCCAATTATAAGGCCTATATATTGTATATTTCAAGGTACACAGCCGTGTACTAAGTGATCAGATGGTGTGTATGAACACCAGGTATGAGAAATTACTTTGCAAGAGAACGCACAGTACAGTTGGCAATTGTAAGGCCTATATATTGTATATTTCAAGGTACACAGCCGTGTACTAAGTGATCAGACGGTGTGTATGAACACCAGGTATGAGAAATTACTTTGCAAGAGAACGCACAGTACAGTTGGCAATTGTAAGGCCTATATATTGTATATTTCAAGGTACACAGCCGTGTACTAAGTGATCAGACGGTGTGTATGAACACCAGGTATGAGAAATTACTTTGCAAGAGAACGCACAGTACAGTTGGCAATTATAAGGCCTATATATTGTATATTTCAAGGTACACAGCCGTGTACTAAGTGATCAGACGGTGTGTATGAACACCAGGTTTGAGAAATTACTTTGCAAGAGAACGCACAGTACAGTTGCCAATTATAAGGCCTATATATTGTATATTTCAAGGTACACAGCCGTGTACTAAGTGATCAGACGGTGTGTATGAACACCAGGTATGAGAAATTACTTTGCAAGAGAACGCACAGTACAGTTGCCAATTGAAAGGCCTATATATTGTATATTTCAAGGTACACAGCAGTAGTGCCAAATATAGTTTGGTATGTAGCAGAGCACCTAATACACCACTAATGCCTCTCTCTGTCCCTACTCCAGCAGCTATCCCTGAATACAGCAGCCGTTCTCTGCAGAGTGTATATTGTAGTAAAGCTATCACTGTACTGCACTATAGTAGCCCTGATAAGGGCTTTTAATCACGCTCCTGCCTGTCCAACAGCTAAAACCTATCTCTCCCTTCTCCAGCCTCTGTCCCTGACTAAGTTCACACAGCATATGCGAACGAGCAGGAAGAGCTGAGTTTTTAATATTCGAGGTCACATGGTTTTTCCAGCCAATGCATGTAGACGCCGTTTTCGCGCTGCCAGCGTGCTCAGCGTGCCTGTCATACCCCCCCTGCATGGTGATTGGTGGAAAAAGAGCGCCAGGGAAGGTGGGAGGGGAAACGAATTCTAAGTGCGCCATCGCCGTTATACTCGAAAGAAATCGAGCACGCCGAATATCGTAGTATTCGATCGAATACCAGCTCGATCGAACACTACTCGCTCATCTCTAGTTATAATCTAAAAATGGCCATAAATGTTCATTTTGGGTTGACAGTAGCTTCATCAATGATGACAATTTGAGGCACCCTATATTTATTGTTTGATTCTTTAAATATATCTAGAAATAGTAACAAATCTTGATGCACGGGAACCACTGCTAATATTTGTTTTGCAGTTTTGCTGCAGGGAAAATGAGTAAATACATAGTAATAATTTATTTATAATTAATTAATTATAAATAATTCATAATTAATAAGTAAATGGTCTAAGGCCTCGTTCACATTTCTGTTTTTCACTGACACGTGCTGCATTTTCTGTGGACAGCGAACGCACCTATTGATTAAAATGTATCTGTTCACATTTCAGCATTTTTCTACTGAGCCTGTTGAAGTCTATGAGTCCGTGAAAATCACTGACACCCATCCATGTTGTGTCCATGTTGCATCCGTTTTTCACTGATGACTAATAGGAGATTCTTTGAAAATTAATTTTCAGCTGAGCAACGTCAGTGAATTACGGATGACACATGGATGGTAAAAACGGACACACGGACCAACCACGGATCCCTCACGGACAGCTTCACGGATGAGACACGTATGCTTTTTGTACGGACATGACACTGACACGGAAATGTGAATGAGGCCTAAGAGTCACACTAACAAAGGTGGGTTTAGAATGGGGGACACCGACTGCACATTATTACAATATTTTATCCAACTTATATTTCACAATTAAAGAAAACGTATGACCTTGCAGCATCAACTAGTTAATGGTAAATCACATTTACAGGTAATCAATAATGCGATGCGTATACTAGAATACCAGAATTCATATGAACAGAAAAAACTAAAAGTTTCTGAACTATACTATGGGGACATAATATATAACATCTCATCACGAAGGCCAAAAGGCTCCTGAGTTCCCAGCGTATGTACATGTGGTTTTGCTTGTAATGTGATTTATTTGCACTTCCTTTCACCCTCATATGGCATGTCATCTATGCCCCCCAAACTGAAAATACCAGTGTACTCATAAGACTATAAAAAAAACTTTGTAAGATATTCCAACAGTTACTGAAATGTTCATAAAGGTGGATACATATTTATACTTATATATTTATAGGTTAGAGGTTAATATTTATAGTCAGTTTTGCCTGAGTCTGCCGTATGTTATTTGATAGTTATTTGATAAATTTGTCTCATCTTTAAATTTAAAGGGATTGTCCCATGATTAATGTAAAATATTAAAATCAGACACCACATAGTACATGACAACCTCTTTTTAACAAATCTGGAACCAGCCCTGTACCTCACATGGATCCAGAGATCTCCCCTTCATTGCTCTGCTAGATTTATACCAAGCTGGCAGCTCAAGGGGAGTGTCTTTTCTGCTGCAGCTCAGGGGGCGTGTCTCAGCTCTCCCTATCACAGCTCAGGAGGCAGATGAAGGATGAAACTGAGCATGTGCGACCATCTCAGTGAGCAGGTAAAAAAAAAAAAAGAAAAAAGCAAGTGGCGCTATACAGATTAGAGATGAGCTTTCAGTCGGGTGAGGAGGACGGATCCATTTGGTATGAGTGTCATACCAAATGGATCCGTCCCCATTGACTTACACGCAGCTGAGGACGGATCCGCAATGCCTGCGGGCATTGCGCAGGGGAGCCGAGCGCTACAGTGCTCGTAACGAGCACGTTCGCTCATCTCTAATACAGATAAATTTTATTGAATAACTCAATGGCTATGCTAAATTTTTAATTACCTGCAATTACAAAAGTATTCAGATCCAGGTGCTGGTTTGAAAACTGTAGAATATTTTTTGTGGGACAATCCCTTTAACACTTTTGTCTAGAGAAGCTACTCTAGTTTTCCTACTCCACCCTCCCACTGGAGTCAGATTAGAACTTTTTTGTGACTTTGATAAATCTGAAGTGAAACAACATAGCTAACCACACCCGCTTTCCTTCACATATTACAAACTGGAGTAAGGCCCCTTTCACACGACAGTATTTTTTGCAGGCTCCGATCCGCATTTTTCACATGAAAAATGCGGACCCATTCATTTCTATGGGTCCGCAAAAAATACTGAGAGCATACGGTGTGCTGTCCGCACCCGTATGCCCGTTCCGTAGCCCCGCAAAAAAGATAGAACCTGTCCTATTCTTGTCCGCAAAACGTACAAGGATAGGCATTGTTACAATGGATCCGCAAAAAAAACGGATACCATACGGACGGCATCCGTTTTTTTTGCGAATCCGCAATTTGCGCACCGCAAAACACAACGTTCGTGTGAAACCGGCCTAAGTGGTATAAAAATACAAAAGGTAGCAAACTTTTTGTGCAAGTGAGCCTAAAAAGTCACAAAAGCCCCATTTTGCGACTTTTTGAAGCCAAAATTCTTGAGTGAAGACTTGATAAATCAGGGTCACAGTATATATGTTGTGGGAGATTTATCAAAAATGTTGTAAAGGGAAACTGGCTTAGTAGTCCATAGCAACCAATCAGATTTCACTTTTCAATTTTCAGAGCTCTTTTGGAAAATGAAAAGATCCATCTCATCAGTTGCTCTGGGCAACTAAGTCAATTTCCCTTTACTCCAGTTTTGATAAATCTTCCCCATTGAGCTACTGCCTAGAATTGAATAAGGTACTACGTTTCTTTCTTACCTGACTGGGTACCCTATGTCAAACACCAAAAAAGCTGATTTCTATCAGGCAGGCTCCTTTATTCAATATTAATTAGAAGCTGGTCCCTTCTTTGCAACATTTTCCTACATTTGCCAAATCTTCTAGCCACATTGAATGCTCCTTCCGCTGCCAGTGCCGAACAATGTAATGTATTTGTCTTCAAATCCACTACAGTTTACCAATAGTTTTTTCATAACAGTTTTTATTTTCTGAATTTAGATATTTGTATTTTATTTTCTTTACATGATTATGGAGATGGCCACATGAACCATAAAAACTGTAGTTTGGAGATGATTCATTGATGTCTATGGTACAGTGTTCTAGTTATGCTGTATGACTTGTGCAGAGAGTGTGGAGAGCTGTGACCATCACCTATTGTCAATGGTGCCAATTTTAAGCCTGTGTTATCCTTTCATTGTAACCCTACATGTAGTGATGATGAAATGACTGCTAAGAAATAATCTGTACAAAACAGGAAGTATCAGCTTACTATGATGCTCAGTGGCCAGAATGAAAACTGCAAGGTTTCATTTTTGAACTCAAAATGGATACGCACACTACTCTACTATTACTACTATCTACTCTACTCTACTATTTTATTTATCTGGAATAAAGGAGAAGAAAGCCTAATTGAATTCATTATACAACTTAACCAAAATCAGAGAAATTTACAATTTACCCCAAACTATAGTAAGGACCAAATAGAGTTTTTAGATCTCTTAATTTCAATAAGGGACCGACAAATTGTGTGTCAAACTTATCAGAAACCTACAGCTAAAAATAGCTTTATATTATATTCAAGCTGTCATCTCCCGAGATGGCTCCTCAATGTACCCTTGAGTCAATTTAGACGTCTCAAAAGAAACTGTACAAGAAAGAGTGACTTCGAATTAGAAGCACAGGAGATGGTGGATAAATTTAAAGAAAAAAATTATCCAGATAAGGCTATAAATACCTCCTTAAAGAAAGTAAGAGACATGAGAAGAGAGGATTTCTTTACACCTAGAACTTCTGATGGGAAAAATATAGATGATACAATTAGAATAATACTTCCATTTAATTCCCAACATAAAAAAGTAGAAAGGATATTGAAGACTCACTGGCATCACCTTTTAAGAGATAAGGTAATAGGTTCAACAATACCTACAATACCTAAAATTATATATACGAGAGCTTCTACACTTACAATGAAGGTAGCACCGACAACTAAATGTACGACCACCATACATAGCACCATCCATAATTGGGCTGGCATTAAAGGATTCCATCGCTGCAATATATGTAGTAATTGTAGGTCTACTATAGGAGTGAAAAGAACGGAGACTTTATTCTCAACTAAAAGTGACTTTTCATGGGAAATAAGGGAATTCCTGACGTGCAGTTCAAAGAATGTTATTTATCTGTTGGAATGCACGTGCAGGAAACAATATGTGGGTAGGACGAAGAGACCGTTGAAGAAAAGAATTTCTGAGCACATTTCAAATATCAGAAATGGCTCCGAAAAACATACGGTCTCCAGACATTTTAAAGAGCACCACAATAAAAACCCTAAAGAATTAACCTTTGCAGCCATAGAAATGATAAAGCCCCATTGGAGAGGGGGGGGACCAAATAGCTCGACTCTCCAGAGCAGAATCTAAAAGAATATTCGATACACTGCTACCATTGGGCTTAAATGCTGAAATGGAGGTATTTGGCTTTCTGTGAGGGATGCTTGGATCCGACGGGATATCGTGGTTCGGCTGTGTTATTTTACCAGCACCATGATCTCCCCTTGGCTCCAAGGTCCCCCATCTTCAGCTATTATGTCATCCATTGCTTGAACCTTATATATATGTCTGATATGTTTAATCTGATTTTATAATTATTTAATTTTATATTTTATAATAATTTTCAATTGTTTAATTGTATATATATATACATTTCTTTTTATCTATCATACATTTTTAATTCATACAGTATTGCATGTTATGAAGCAAAAACGCATAAAAACCGCATGTGATTCCCTATATACAGGAACATAGCGATAATGTAGTGAAACTTGAGAATCCAGGCCAGGTTTAATGGATATCTCAAACTGACTATAATAGGGCAGAAGGCAGTTTTCACCCCATAAGCCACTGAGGAAAGAGATTGATCTCTGAAACGCGTCTGGCGTAACTGGCACTACTGGGTACAAGGTCCGGACCTACAATACTTACCCATTGCATTGCGGGGGACTCTGCATTTTCTACAAAGACCGGCTGGAGTTACAAACTTATTTTTTCCGATCACGTGACTTCCCGATCACGTGACCAGCCACACGGGACCGACGGATCTACAGTGCGGTATACCAACACGCCATAGAAGTGAATACCGCCACTGAAGAGACCGGCATACTCACCCCAGATTACCGAACATTAAGACAAGGAGGGGACGCGCACCCTAGCCGATCCTGGTGTGGTAAGAGCCCAAGAGGGCGCAATTAAACCCGTACTGGTCTACAACACCCTTAATGTGACTTTCAGTCAAACGATTATATCCTCAGCAATCGCAGGATATTGGGTAAGAGACTCATTATTAATCACCACCAACAATTTGCACTTATGGTGATGCTTAGGTGGATAGGGTCCACTATAAATCTACAGCCGCAGCACTAGCAGAAATCCATCACAAGCTATAACTACATTTGTAGCTACGGCATTTGATGTGACCTTTATGTGACTCTCAAGCTTCAAGCTATAAGTTATATTTTATTTGTTTGTCCTAATTGCGGTTCTGATGCGATTTCTGAATGTTGTGTGCGATTAGTATATTCATATGCTATATATATGGAATATATTGTTCATATTGTTTTATGATCACTATTAATGAAGATATTGTCCACAAATAGACATTTTAGGAGGAATACTGATTTCTTGTGTGTTTAATAAATATAGCAAGTTCCAGAGTAGTGTGCGTATCCATTTTGAGTTCATTAGTTGATACCCCTTTTTTTCTGGGATTGGATGACCCAGGAGATACTGCACCTACATTTCCACGGATCAGTGTGAGCCCCCCTTCACTCATTTCTTTTTTAAGGTTTCATTTTTTTTAAAGATAGAGTCATGGAAAACAAAACATAAAAAGAGTTATTTTTCGATGGCATATTCCCTTTAATTGTGGAGTACAATGATTATGGAGTAATATCTAATGAACTTTAGCATCATAAAGAAATTTCACTCTCTTTAGTGCACAAATATAACACATTGTACAAAATCAGCTTTAGATTTTAAAACTGTATAAAACACTTCTTAACATTGGAATCCATGCATTACATTACATATATGAAACAGCATAGTTAAAAAGGCAATTTACACCAGAAGGTGGAGCAAGTAAACTGACTATACAAAGCAAGAGCGCACTAATAAACGAGGAACAGGAAAAACAAATCTGGACCACAACAATGTTGGTGGACAACAGGGTTTTCAATGAAATATAAAAATATATCCACGTAACTCATAACATATTCTGCATTGCTCAAACTACCACGAACTGGCACCCCAGGCTCAACTCCAAAAATATGCATACGCATTTTTATAACATTTTATTATTAACAGCCTCATTTTGCCTATTTTTGGTCTTAGCTGTGTATTGTTTCAACCATCTGAAATTACGGTAAGTTCTCTAAGCTATATTTATGGAAACAGTTGAACAGAATTTAACATTTAGTAAAGATTTACATATTTATCATATATAAAATGAAATCAGGTAGGTGTCTTGAAATATAACCATGACTTTCTTGTGAAAATCCGGTCCTCTAATCCTGATAAATACTTTTTATTCCCTTGCTAATAACTAGATGGCAAGGGAATAACTAGAAAAGCCTGGGCCTCATAGCAGATTTTTTAATGGGCCACCTCCCGACCACCTTCTCTGCAACCTTCCTCCCCCTTCCCAGGGCTAGTCAAGACTACACAATGCTCACCATACAATCCCCCCCCCCACACTCAGTCACGTAAAAATATAAAAATAAAATGCTTACTTGCTGCCGACAGGTGGAAGAGTCAACAGTTTACTTTACAATTTGCCTCCTGGGCTCTGTATTCCTCCACAGTGCCCAACACAGTAGTTATTCCCCTTTAAAGTACCTCCTTCATAACAGAATGCCTTCTTAATGTTCCACCATGTAGTTGTGCTGCCTCTGTGCCCTGCACAGTAATCATGCCTCCTTAGTGCGTCCACACAGTAGAACGCCAACTTAGTGCCTCCACACAGTAGTTATGCCCCCTTAGTTTTGCCCACTACAGTACTGATGGCTCATTATTGCTTTCTTTACAGTAGTGAAGCCCCTCTAATGATAATAACATATTTATGTCACGATACAGGGAGTAGTGAGCCCTAACTTGAGCTCCAACCTCTGTCCCTGCCTACTTACACGGCCCGTCCTATGTCCCGTGGCGCATAACTGGGCGAAAATCCCTAGCCTGAATAAGTGCTGGGGCATAAAGGGAAGGGGAACAAGAGGAAAATACAACAAACAAAGACAGGACACAAACACAATATCAGAGGGTCAGCAAGCCAAAAGTTGTACCAGGAAGTCACGTCAAAACCAGGGGAGAGTGCAAAAGCAAATCAAAAAAACACAGCTGAAGTCCAAAACACAGTAGTCACAATGAGGATTAGCAAGCACTAGCACTGGAGGTATAGACCAATCTCAGGCAACCTGTGGCTGGCAGGCTGCCTGTTTAAATAGGGCTCCAAGTAGGTCATGTGATGAGGCGGCGTCACGTGACCTAACTCCAAAAGTGAAACAGGAAGTGCTGGCTTCCTTGCCAGTACTCAGAGGTAGGTCACGTGACATGGCCAGGGTCACGTGACCTATAGCACACATATTCATAGCTGCAGCTCCTCCTGTCGTCAAGGAGATGGGGAGGACGCCGGCCACACAGAGACTGAACGCGCGCTGGGTCCTCCCCGCCCCTGTTGTCATTGAGACGAGGTTGCACATCTCGTCCTCGCTCCTGAACAACAGTGGGATTCTGGCGGCGCTGCACGGCCGGCTCCCCGTGACAGTAACCCCCCTTCACGAGGGGCCACTGGACCCTTAACCGTGGGAACCGGCTTCTCGGGATGTGCAAGATGGAATTTCTTAATAAGAGCATCAGCATGCATCCTAGTCAACGGTACCCAAGATCTGTCCTCCGGACCAAACCCTTTCCAGTGTACAAGTTACTGGAAGGAGTTCCGGACCTTTCTCATGTCAACAGTTCTTGAAATCTCATGTTCCGCTTGCCCTGCCACCTCTACAGGAGGCGGAGGCTGTTCCTCCAGACAAACGGGAGTAACATAACCCTTTAAGAAAGATTTATGAAACACATTGTGCTTATGAAAGGAGTCAGGTAGACACAGTTTAAAAGACACTGGATTGATCACCTTAGTGATTTCGTACGGACCAATAAACCGAGGAGCGAACTTATAGGAAGGTACTTTCAGATGTAAATTTTTAGTAGAAAGCCA
The DNA here is from genome assembly GCA_900303285.1 of Rhinella marina. Classification (NCBI taxonomy): domain Eukaryota; kingdom Metazoa; phylum Chordata; class Amphibia; order Anura; family Bufonidae; genus Rhinella; species Rhinella marina. Next base: position 16,816 of record ONZH01028828.1, read on the forward strand.
TACTTTGTCCCCCACCTTGAAGTCAGTACCACATGAGCGTCTCTTATCTGCCTTCTGGATTTCTTTGGCTTTTTTCAGGTTCGATTGAACCTGCGCCCAAACTATGCACAGTTCTTGAGAAAATGAATTTACCTCTGGAACAACAGATGCAGACAAGGAGAAAGAATCAAAATGCGGATGAAAACCCATATTACAAAAGAACGGCGATACCCCAGAGGATGTATTGACTCGGTTATTGATAGCAAATTCGGCGAGAGACAGATATCTAGACCACAGATGTCGGTTATCTGCAACATAACACCTAAGAAACTGTTCCAGCGACTGATTAAGACGCTCAGTCTGACCATTGGTTTCCGGATGGAAGGCCGACGAAAAGGACAAGGAAATATCAATTTTGCGACAGATGACCTTCCAAAACCTGGAAACAAACTGGACACCCCTGTCTGATACAATGTTCTCATGAATACCATGAATCCTAACAATGTGATCAACAAACAAAGAAGCCAAGGTTTTAGCAGTAGGTAATTTGGACAATGGAAAGAAATGGCACATTTTACTGAACCTGTCCACCACAACCCAAATCACAGTTTTACCATCAGAAGAAAGCAGGTCCATGATAAAATCCATGGACAAGTGGGACCATGGTCTAACAAGAATGGGTAACGGATGTAACTCACCCATAGGACGTGTCGTAGGATTCTTGGACCTGGCACAAGTATTGCAGGAAGTCACAAAGGCCTGAGCATCCCTAGAAATCGATGGCCACCAATAACACCTAGAGACTAGCTCTTTGGTGGCATTAATACCAGGATGCCCACATAACACAGAGTTATGGCACTCACCCAGAAGACGCAAACGCAGATGAGCAGGGACAAATAACTCATCTCTGGGAGTACCAGGTAGAGCCAGATGTTGTCCTGCCGAGATCTCAGTGGTCAAATCAGACGTGGTGGCTGCCACAATGATGTCGGCTGGCAGGATGGATTCAGGAGGAACCTCAGGAGACTGGCAAGCATGAAAGCTTCGTGATAGAGCATCAGCCTTAATGTTCTTACTTCTGGGCCTGAAGGTAACACAAAAGTCAAAACAAGTAAAAAACAAAGCCCACCTAACCTGTCTAGGACTTAAACGCTTAGCGGACTCCAGAAACATTAGGTTTTTATGATCCGTGAGGATCGTAACACGGTGTAATGCCCCCTCCAAAAAATGATGCCATTCCTCAAAAGCCCATTTAATCGCTAATAATTCCCTGTTGCCGACATCATAATTCCATTTGGCAGGAGAGAATTTATGCGAAAAAAAAGCACATGGCTTAAGATTAGTTAAAGTGGAGGATCCTTGGGTTAGTACCGCCCCTACACCATCCTCAGAAGCATCCATCTCCACTATAAAGGGCTTGGTTTGGTCGGGTTGAATCAATACAGGAGCATTGATAAAACACCTTTTAAGTGATTCAAACGCCTCAATAGCTACTGGGGACCAATTGACCAGATCTGCTCCCTTACGAGTCAAATCCGTAATAGGCTTGGCCACTACTGAAAATTTTTTAATAAATTTACGGTAAACATTTGCAAATCCCAGAAAGCGTTGGAGCGCCTTTAGGGAGGAAGGTCGCACCCAATCTAGGATGGCCTGCACCTTAGCAGGCTCCATCTTAAAAGAAAAAGGGGTAAGGATATAACCTAGAAAAGCCACCTCTTGGACACCAAAAATACATTTTTCCCCTTTTACAAATAATTGATTTTTGCGTAACACCTCCAACACCTGTCTAGTGTGAGAGACATGTGACTCCCAATCAGCCAAAAAAATGAGGATGTCATCAATATAGACGATCATGAATACCAATTACCAATATTACCAATACCAATACCAATGAACTACCAATAAATGGCCTAAAAATATAATTCACAAAATTTAGAAAAACAGCTGGTGCATTACTTAACCCGAAAGGCATCACTAGGTACTCATAGTGACCCTCTGGGGTATTGAAGGCTGTTTTCCACTCATCTCCCTCCTTAATCCTAATCAAGTTATAGGCCCCTTTTAAATGTAGTTTTGAGAACCATCAGGCTCCTTGGACCTGGTTCAATAAATCTGGAATAAGGGGCAGAGGGTATCTGTTTTAACACTGAATTTGTTCAATTCCCTATAATCAATGCAAGGCCTTAACCCTCCATCCTTCTTGCTGACAAAGAAGAAACCTGCCCTCATTGGTGATACTGAGAGTCTGATATGACCCTTAGCCAGATTCTCAGTAAGGTACTCCCTCATAGCCTGACGCTGTGGGGCAGAAAGATTATCGATATGGCCCTTGGGATATTTGGACCCTTCAATGAGATCAATTGAACAATCATAAGGCCGATCTGGAGGAAGGAAGTCAGTCTCAGATATGGAAAATACATCTGAAAAGTCTCTGATATACTCCGGAAGATTCAGTGACTCCACAGTAGTCCCAGCCTGCAAGTACTGACTTGCAACATTTATTACAATTAGACCCCCTTTTCTCCAATTCACCTGGCGACCAATTGATTACAGGATTGTGGTCCAAGGCATACCTAGGACAAGATCAGCAGGTAAATTTTTTAAAACAAGAAACAAACAAGTCTCAGAATGAGAAACTCCTACGATTAGGGTAACATCAGGAGTACAAAACTCTACCCTCCTATTACTAAGTGGTGTGGAATAACGCTTCTTAAATGAATTTTAGGCACTCCCCAAGATTGAGCAAACTTATAGTCAAAAAATTAGATGCAGATCTGGAATCAACGAACGCTTCACAGGAACCCTTACACAAGTAATACTAAATGGTAATAGGTAACAAAAACTTCTTTCTTACAACCTTGGGAGATACCTTACTTCTCGGGAAAGACTTCTTTGAAGGAGGAAGTCTCGGGCACTGCTGGAGCCAATGGTCCATCTCACCGCAGTAAAAACAAGCGTCTCTGATCCCTCATAGTTAATCCCAGTTGCATGGGCTCCTCCAGGATTTCGGCAGTAGGAGGTCTCTGAAGAGGAACATCGGGCAGAATGACCACTTGAGGGGCGGTCAGACGTTCCTTCTGTCTCTCCCGAAACCGTCAGTCAAGTCTGATAGCTAAGGTCATGGTCGCTTCTAGGGTATCCGGGGAGGGATAGCTAACAAGTAAGTCCTTAAGGTGATCAGACAGTCCCACCCTAAATTGACTTCTTAACCCAGGATTGTTCCATTCTGAGGAGACACACCATTTACAAAACTCAGCACAATAATCCTCATATCAGGTTATTCATAAAGAAGACCTAAGGCCTGAAAAAATGCCTCCACAGACAATAAACAAGGAGAATCAGATGGAAGCAAAAAGGCCCATTCCTGTGGATCTTCTTGCAGCAAAGATATAATTATGCTGACCCTCTGCTTCTCAGAACCCGAGGAGTGAGGACGCAGACGGAGTCAGCAACTCTCCTCACTGCGAAGCCAAATTTCCTTGTACTTTGTGGTAACAAATCAAATTTTCCCTAAAATGGCAGTAAAAAAAATTCATACGTGCCTCGAAATCTCATGCTGGGTCACATATGATGTCATAACGCACCAAGTGAGATTTCGCACTGGATCTTGATGGCCATGGCAGAATCTTTGTGAGCAAATGGATACGGTGAGTATTTTACTTGTTTTTTTTTTAACGGATTAACCCCTGACAGTTCTCAATGGTCATGAGCGATGAACCCTCATGAAGCGAATTTCTTTGTGAAATTTGGTGAAGCAGCCAAATTGAAGTTTTGAGAACTTCGCTCATCTCTACATTGCAGTATTTAGAGAATTGTAAGTAAAGGAGAACATACTCTTAAAATGTTACTGGAATCACTTACTGGGACAAGTATTTACTAAACAATATACCGATATAAAAGGGAAATTGTGACAATATTATTGACATTCAAGTAGCATTCAAGTACACAAATACTATCACTGCCGGCACTAGGCAGTTTGGTGCCCTAGGCAAAGTAGTCAAATGGCGCCCCCCAAATAGGCCCCACCCATTATTATATGCCCCTCCTAAATATAATAGGCCACTCCCAGCAAACACTGTACAGCTGAAATGATATTGTTGAGTCCCGCCTGTACACATCATACAGAGAGGGGAGAACGTGTCCTGGCTGCACTGCCTGCCTCACATTATACAATAGACAACAGCAGGCTACAGCAAGGAAGCTCCTTCCCTCTCCTCAGATCCTGCTCAAGGCCTGTGGTTCCCCACCACCATCTGCCACCCACCCGTGATCTGCTGTCCCCCTTGGCTGTCCTCACCCAGCTCTGAATCCTCCTTCTGCAAATGGCAGAGGGAGGAGCCGGAGCATCTCCTCTCCTACATAGCGCCCCATACCTCTTACATCCAGTGATGTCACCTTTGTTGTAGACGTTCTCTTTCCTCATCTTCTCCATTCGGACCAGACCGCCATGAAGATTTTTCAGCCATCTCTCGTATCTGCAGAGATACAAACAGACATTAGTTTCCCACATTTCCATCATCTTCACATCTTCTGAACACCTCATCCTGCCACCCCCAATACTATGCCCCCTAATACTATACTGCAGAAACTGTCCCCTGAAAAATACGACTACCACACAGATAGTGCCCCCTACAACAATTATTGGCACAGAGTCCCCTAAAAAATAACTGCGTCCAGACACTAATAGTATAAAGATAATGTCCCCCAAAAATAATTGTGCTAAAATTGATACTGTGCCATGGTGCCCCCCAAAGTAACAGTGCTCCCCAAAATCCCACCAATAGAAATAATTATCTGCCAGAGCACACTTAATAGTAATGCCCCCATAGTGCCCATATTAGACATCGTGTTCCCCATAGCCCCCAATAGTAGTAAAGCTCACCATAATACCCCCAAGTAGTAATAATTCACCTTGTAATATGACAGAACAAGAAATACCCCCGCTTAGTGCCTGCAGTTGAGCTAATGTCCCCATAATATATGCCAGTATAAAATACCCCTATATAGTGCCACAGTAAATGCCCCCATAGTGTCCCCCATAATATGCCAGTAAAAAATGCTCCTTCTTGCTGCCCTCACCAGATGCCCCTATAGTGCTCCTCTCCCCCATAATGTGCCAGTAAAAATTGCCCCCTTAGTGCCAGATGCCATAGTGCCCCCTATAATGTGCCAGTAAAAAATGCCCCTTTAGAGTTACCGGATGCCCCCCATAGTGCTCCACTCCCCCATAGTGCCCCAAAATAATGCCCCTATAGTGCCACCAGATGCCCCATAATGCCTTCCATAATGTGCCAGTAAAAAATGCCCCCTTAGTGCCAGAAGCCATAGTGCCCCCTATAATGTGCCTGTAAAAAATGCCCCTTTAGAGCCACCAGATTCCCCCATAGTGCCCCCAAATGATGCCCCTATAGTGCTCCACTCCCCATACTGCCCCCAAATAATGCCACCAGATGCCCCATAGTGCCGCTCTCCCCTATAGTGTCTCCCATGTGCCTATAAAAAATGCCCCCTTATTGCCACCAGATGCCATAGTGCCCCCATAATGTGCCAACAAAAAAGGCCTCTTTAGAGCCCTCATAGTGCTCCCCTCCCTCATAGTGCCCCTATAGTGCCACCAGATGCCCCATAGTCCAGCTCTCCCCTATCTTGCCCCCGCATAATGTGCCCAAAAAAAGGCCCCCAGATGCCCCCACAGTGCTCCTCTCCCCCATGGTGCCCCCCTTAATGTGCCAGTAAGAAATGCCCCAGTAAATGGGCCAGTGAGAAATTGCCAGCAGGTGCCCCCTATAATATGGCATCTATTAAAAAAAAAACAGAAAAAAAAACACTAATACTTACCTCCATCAGCAGCGATAAGGTGCAGGCCTCTTCCGGCCTGTGTCCCGTGCTGTGTGCTGCCCGGCTCAGGCGGCGCGATGATAATGACGCCTCTCCCTCCCCTGCCGCAGCACAGGCATCTGTGCTGCAGACCCGTTGGACCCCCCCTGTGGCTGCGCCCCCCTCCAGATGGCGCCCTAGGCGGTCACCTTCCCCACTTACCCCTAGTCCCGGCCCTGGATACTATGAATAAGTATAGTGCTGCCTGTTGAAAGACCCATGCCAACTGAGGCATTGTCTGTTTTGTAGTGTAGCGCTGAGAATGGAGCCAAACTCTCTTAATGAAGTGGGATCAGGAAAAGAGGTGCCTTCATTTTGGAACAGTTTTATGTCGTATATAAAGTTAGCGTCCAACGTTGTTGTTGGAATTTCAGGAATTATTGTTGTGGGAATGTTCTCTATTTCCCCACGGAAAATAAAAGAAGAAGTCTCTTGTATCTCATGCAGCAAAGATTGGGAAATGAAAACAGAAATGTAACATTTTCAGAATTTTATTCTGTCAATAGTTTTATGGCATAAAAAAGCCTTTTTTTTTTCGTTTTTGCTGCATATGAGTCAGTGGTATTTTGGACACTCTACATGTTCCAGTGTTTAATAGCAAGAATAGTAGAAAATTAGAAATATGAGTTCTGTGGAAAATGGAATTTCAAATATTAAAATAATGTTTTATGAAATTGTTATCAACAGTCATAAATATTGTTAAATTACACAAAAGCAGATGACATTAAGCAATGTAGCATGTCTTCATTCTAAGTGAGTCCTGTTAATGCTACACAGCTAATAATTGCTCATCCATCTGCTCCTATATATAACGCTATGGCCAGTACATTAGGGTTTGTAAAGGTAGAACAATAACATACAGTATATACATAGAAACTACTCTGTATAATGTACATTACTGCTCCTGTATACTCAGATGGTCTGGCAATCATACACACAACTGTAGTACGGCTTTCAGTTGTGCAGTAATAGTGGCTATGCCCAGGATGGTAGATCGCATGATCCAATGACAGTAGTCTATATGCTGGCTTAGAGTGGGCCACAGGGGAACAGGTGAAAACTCTAGTCGGCCCCTGAGCAAGGTGGGTCCCTAGTTCCCCACCCTGTACACAAGTGGTACATGGCACTGACTGCACTACATATACATAAGCAGTGTACAGCATCTCAGCCAGCATATGTTCTTATTAAAAACTGTTTAGATTATTTACAGAAGTACCTAGCGGTAGTTAATTGTTATAGATGTATCACGTGGCCAAGATTACTTCTAGGCACAGGGGCAGGCCAGACAGTATCCTCTTTCCCTATGGACCTGACCTCTAAAGGTCACTGCAGGGGCCACATAATCATCTTGTAGCATCTTTCTGCTTCTGCCGCTGTGTGTGTGTACTGTATGTGTATGTGTATATATATATATATATATATATATATATATATATATATATATATATATGTATATATATATATATATATAATATATATATTTATATAATGCATATAAAATTATAACATGCACCTAAAATCATAAAAAATATATATTTTTTATCAGACCTTAGATCAGACCCCTAGTCTCCATTAGACCTCAGATCAGGCCCCTAATCTTCATCAGACCTCAGATCTGACCCCCAATCTTCATCAGACCTACGATCAGACCCCCAATTGGGATCAGGCTCCCAATCTTTATTATACCTCAGATCAGACCACCAATCTGTTTCAGACTCCCCAATGAGACCCCTAAGCTTTATCACACCTCAGATCAGACCCCCAATCAGACTGACAATCTTTATTAGACCTCAGATCAGACCTCCCAATCAGATACCCTATCTTTATTAGACCCCAGATGAGACACAAAATAAATAAGTGAAATTACCTATTCTGTTCCGTACAGCATGCTTTTCCTGCACTCACTGCTCCATAGTCTTCTTCCATGCCCTGTGCTGCACTGTGACCTGATGACGTACATCATCAGGTCATAGTGCATGCCGACGTGCACTACGTTCTGACGCTATATGAAGTCATAATGTAGTGCAGCATGACGCCTGGAAGAATATTAGGGACTAGTGAGTACAGCCAGCACTAGCAATGCTACAGTCACAGCTCCCTGCGCCTGCTGTATACTGATTAGTGCTTCCATAATAGTGCTCATTAGTATTCAATTTCTAAGACGTACTGCAATCACCCCACCCCCCAAAAAACACTTTTTGGGGAAAAATGATGTCTTATAAGGTTAAAAAAATGTATATGAGTAGTTTTATTTTATTTTATAAACTACTAACAAAATTTCTCCCAAATTCCAGTTAAAATATTGTATTTTAGAGCATCTATTTCTTTTTTTTTAATGACAACCGGTCATAATAATAAAACAGTTACAGTAATATCAGACCTTAAACAAAGTCATATTCATTTTTAAACAACACAGTACTAATATTTTTACTTAGGTGGAGCCCAGACATCCATACTCTGTGGAATAACACATTTTATTAATCACAGCTTTCATACATCTTGGCATGCTTTCCACCATTCACATGCTGTTGGGTAACTTTATGCCACTTGCACAGAAATTCAATCAGCGTGGCTATGTTTGATGGCTTGTGACCATCCATCTTCCCTGTGTTCACACTCCGGAGGATTTCAATGGGGTTCAGATATATATACAGTACAGACCAAAAGTTTGGACACACCTTCTCATTCAAAGAGTTTTCTGTATTTTCATGACTATGACAATTGTAGATTCACACTGAAGGCGTCAAAACTATGAATTAACACATGTGGAATTATATACTTAACAAAAAAGCGTGAAACAGCTGTAAATATGTCTTATATTCTAGGTTCTATAAAGTAGCCACCTTTTGCTTTGATTACTGCTTTGCACACTCTTGGCATTCTCTTGATGAGCTTCAAGAGGTAGTCACCTGAAATGGTTTTCACTTCACAGGTGTGCCCTGTCAGGTTTAATAAGTGGGATTTCTTGCCTTATAAATGGGATTGGGACCATGAGTTATGTTGGGCAGAAGTCAGGTGGATACACAGCTGATAGTCCTACTGAATAGACTGTTAGAATTTGTATTATGGCAAGAAAAAAGCAGCTAAAGTAAAGAAAAACGAGTGGCAATCATTACTTTAAGAAATGAAGGTCAGTCAGTCCGAAAAAATTGGGAAAACTTTGAAAGTGTCCCCAAGTGCAGTCGCAAAAACCATCAAGCGCTACAAAGAAACTGGCTCACATGAGGACCGCCCCAGGAAAGGAAGACCAAGAGTCACCTCTGCTGCGGAGGATACGTTCATCCAAGTCACCAGCCTCAGAAATCGCAGGTTAACAGCAGCTCAGATTAGAGACCAGGTCAATGCCACACAGAGTTCTAGCAGCAGACACATCTCTACAACAACTGTTAAGAGGAGACTGTGTGCAGCAGGCCTTCATGGTAAAATAGCTGCTAGGAAAACACTGATAAGGACAGGCAACAAGCAGAAGAGACTTGTTTGGGCTAAAGAACACAAGGAATGGACATTAGACCAGTGGAAATCTGTGCTTTGGTCTGATGAGTTCAAATTTGAGATCTTTGGTTCCAACCACCGTGTCTTTGTGCGACGCAGAAAAGGTGAACGAATGGACTCTACATTCCTGGTTACCACCGTGAAGCATGGTGGAGGAGGTGTGATGGTGTGGGGGTGCTTTGCTGGTGACATTGTTGGGGATTTATTCAAAATTGAAGGCATACTGAACCAGCATGGCTACCACAGCATCTTGCAGCGGCATGCTATTCTATCCGGTTTGCGTTTAGTTGGACCATCATTTATTTATCAACAGGACAATGACCCCAAACACACCCTCAGGTTGTGTAAGGGCTATTTGACCAAGAATGAGAGTGATGGGGTGCTACGCCAGATGACCTGGCCTCCACAGTCACCAGACCTGAACCCAATCGAGATGGTTTGGGGTGAGCTGGACCGCAGAGTGAAGGCAAAAGGGCCAACAAGTGCTAAGCATCTTTGGGAACTCCTCCAAGACTGTTGGAATACCATTTCAGGTGACTACCTCTTGAAGCTCATCAAGAGAATGCCAAGAGTGTGCAAAGCAGTAATCAAAGCAAAAGGTGGCTACTTTGAAGAACCTAGAATATAAGACATATTTTCAGTTGTTTCACACTTTTTTGTTAAGTATATAATTCCACATGTGTTAATTCATAGTTTTGATGCCTTCAGTGTGAATCTACAATTTTCATAGTCATGAAAATACAGAAAACTCTTTGAATGAGAAGGTGTGTCCAAACTTTTGGTCTTTACTGTATATATATACAGATGTAGCAGAGTTAACAGTCACACTTGGCGAGTTATCACTTCTAGTTAATGCGTTAAGACTGTGACTGTTAAAGAATCGTCTTTGGGGGTAACAAAAATGCTATGGATCTTCTAGCATTTGACCAGGCATTGTAAAGGTCTCGGCCCCTGGTCATACATATTTTGCAGCACTTGTTCAGGTGTAAAGTCTTCCGGCTCCTGTTTATATCTCTGCTTTCTTAAGAAAAAGTCTGCACCACTGAACAAAATGCAGAGTATCAGATTTATGATGTTTCCCTCATAGTGAGTTGTAAAGAGTTTCTGAGCAATGTGACATATCTCAGACATCTCAGAGGACATTAGAGCTGTGTTTCAGCCAGAAGGCAATTGGAATGATGTTTTATCAAGCTTTTGTACTTCCATTTACATGTGGAAGAGATTTGCACTGTTCAACTCAGTAAACACTGTTCTTTTGGTTTCACCAATTGTATATGCGAGTTTCCTACCCTTTGCACCTCACTACTAGCAACACCAAGGGCATCCCACCTTCTACCAGGCAGGAGACTCTGATCATGGTGTGCCCTGGGGAAATAACAACACCAGATGTGCCCCCTCCCCACTGCGCAGTGAGTACATGTATCACTTAGGCCCAGTTCACACATCAGTTATTTGATCAGTTATTTCCATCAGTTAACGTGAGCCAAAATCAGGAGTGGAAGCTACTCAGAGATAAGGTGTAATGGGAACATTGCACCAGTTCTGTGTTTTTGACCCACACCTGGTTTCGGCACACAATAACTGATGTGTGAACAAGGCCTCAAAGGGCAAATGTATGCTAACTACACCCAACTCCAGCCAAAGCCTGTGTGCCCTAGGCTTTATTAGTGTCCTTTCCATACTACTGGGTAATAAGGTCCATTTGGTTTCAATCTACTGCAGTGCTCATTTGTACTTGCTGTCTATGGTTATGACCTTGTTTTTCTGACTCTGTTCTCTTGTCTGCTGCATGTCCAGACCTATGCTTAACCCTTTCAGTACCGGGCCACTTTTCACCTCAAATCCCAGGCCGTTTTTTGCAAATCTGACATGCGTCACTTTATGTGGTAATAACTTTGGAACGCTTTTACTTATCCAGGCCATTCTAAGATTGTTTTCTCGTCACATATTGTGCTTCACGATAGTAGTAAATTTGTGGCAAAATATTTCATTTTTTATTTATAAAAAAATACCAAATTTACCAAAAATTTGGAAAAATGTGCAAATTTCAAAATTTCAGTTTATCTACTTTCAAAATACATAGTAATACCTCTAAAAATAGTTATTATTTTACATTCCCCATATGTATACTTTATGTTGGTATCATTTTATAAATGTCATTTTATTTTTTTTGGGACGTTAGAGGGCTTAGAAGTTTAGAAGACATTTTTCAAATTTTCAACAAAATTTCCAAAACCATTTTTTAAGCACCAATTCAGATATAACGTGATTTTGAGGGGCTTACATAATGGAAACCACCCATAAATGACCCCATTTTAGAAACTACACCCCTCAAATTATAAAAAAACTGCTGTTACAAACTTTGTTAACCCTTGAGGTGTTCCACAAGAATTAATGGAAAATGGAGGTGAAATTTCAAAATTTCACTTTTTTGGTAGATTATTCATGTTAATAATTTTTTTCTTGCAAAACAGCAAGGGTTAACAGCAAACTAAACCTCAATATACATTACTTTGATTCTGCAGTTTACAGAAATACCCCATATGTGGTGGTAAACGTCTCTATGGGTTTGTGGCAGTGGTCAGAAGGAAAGGAGCGCCATATGGATTTTGGAGGCAGATTTTGCTAGAATGGTTTTTAGGCACCATTTTGTAATTGAGAGACCCTGACGTACCCCTACAGTGGAAACCCTCAAAAAGTGACCCCATTTTGGAAACTACACCCTTCAAAGTATATATTAAGGGGGGTACTGGCCACTTTGACCCCCTAAGCGTTTTATGGAATTTGGAAACACTTGGCTGTGAAAATGAAAAGTTTCATTTCTTCCAATAAAAATGTTGCTTTAGCCCCCAATTTTTCATATTCACAAGGGGTAACAGGAGAAAAGCACACCATAATGTGTTCCCCATTTTATCCTGAATACGGCAACACCCCATATGTGGTGGTAAACTGCTGTGGGGGTACATGGCAGGACTCAGAACAGAAGGAGCGCCATATGGATTTTGCAGCACAGATTTTGATGGATTGGTTTGCGGGAGCCATTGATTTTTATTTTTTTTAGTTATTGTCTTATTTGGGGGCTCATTTTTTGCGGGACGAGGTGACGTTTTCATTGGTACCATTTTGGGGTACATAAGACTTTTTGATCGCCTGTTATTACACTTTTTGTGAGGCAAGGTGAAAAAAATGGCTGTTATGGCATAGTTTTTTAAAAAATTTTTTTTACAGAATTCACCTGGGGGGCCATCTCATGTAATATTTTTATAGAGCAGGTTGTTATGGACGCGGCGATACCCAATATGTCAAACATTTTTATTTTTGGAAAGTTTTACACATTAGATGCATTTTTGAACAGAATAAAATCTGTTTTTTGTGTTGCCATTTTCAGAGAGCCATATTTTTTTTATTTTTCGGGTGATTGTCTCAGGTAGGGTATCATTTTTGCGGGACAAGATGACGGTTTGATTGGTACCATTTTGGGATAAATACGCCTTTTTGATCGCCTGCTATTACACTTTTGGCACGTTTTTTTTTTTTTTACTGCGTTCACCTATTGGGGTGGATGACGTGATATTTTTATAGAGCCGGTCGATACGGATGCGGCAATACCTAATATGTTTATCTTTCTTTTTTTACCTTTTTTTTACAATTTTTTTAACTTTTTTTTTGGAAAATGGCTTTTTTTTTTTACTTGAAACTTTTATTATTTTTTTTTTTAGGAAACTTTATTTTTTTAACTTTTTTTCCCACTTTAACTTTTGGGGGTCTGATCCCCTTTACAATGCATTACAATACTTTTGTATTGTAATGCATTGGCTGTAAGTGTATTACTCAATGTAATACACTTACAGCCTGCTTCCTGCGCGATCCACAGCAGCGCGGGGACCCGATGGCCCCCCCCGCTCGCCATCCTGAAGTCCTTTCACTCCCGCACACCGCATGTGCCGCGGTCAGCGCTGACCGCGGCACATGAAGGGTTAATGTGCCGGCATCGGTGTTTTCACCAATGCTGGCGCATTCAGCAGGGGTCTGGCACTTGGGCACAGCCGGACCCCCGCCGCTGATCGGGCGGGCGCAGCTCCTGCGCCCGCCCGGTCAGAGCGCCGTACATGTACGGCGCTGGGACTTGCGGCAGTGATTTTTGCTCCGTACATGTACGGCGCTGGGAGTGTAAGGGTTAAAGGCATTTTTGAGGATTACTATTAATATATACACTCATGTAGTTGCTTACATCATGTACATCTTCCCCATGTTTTTTTCAGTTTGGTCTCTCTTGACCCATTTTCACCATGAAAAAACTTTCACTCTGGTTATTTTCCAACCTGTATGTAGCATTTCCTGTTGCTGTATCTGCAGTGAGCCCAGGAGGGGAGAACAGAGGAGAGGATAGGAGTGATAGTATAAAAAATAGTGATTGTAGTTAGTACTTACTCTGATGCTCCCCTGAGCCACGCAGTGATGAGAAGGGCGCACCAATCTTCCCTTTCGGGGACACCCTGGTCTTGGGGTTTCTCCTGCCTGATGGTGGTTTGGTTTGTCCTTGATGTTGATGAATTGTGAGGTTCCCCTGCAGACAATGATGAGGCAGTTTTGCAGTAGAACAATTATTTACTGAAGAATCAAGTTGAAGCACAACAGTAACAGTTTTCAGCATGCATGGACTGGCAGTTCTTACACAATGTGCAATTTCCAAAGTTCTCACAGGTTGCATGGCTGCAGTAGTAGTTAATAGGCCAAGATGTCCCTTTAATTCAATTTCCTCACACTGCATTTCTGTCTAGGGTAAACATCCAGAATAAGGGTGCAACACTTCTCATTATGCAACCACAGGGCGAACCCCAAAGTCAGACTAAGCTCTGCACTTTTTTCTAGGTTGCCACTCTCACAGTTAATATTACTACAGGTTTCCACTGCAGGATGTAGTATGGTGAGCATATCTGGATTCTGCGTTTTAAGTTTGTCCAGGGCCTGAAGCCTTTCTCTTTTTGGACAATATCTGCTATGAGATCTATAAGCTTCAGGTTAAGCTGTTTATCCAAAGGGCTTCTACTTCCACCTTCTCTTTACACTGGTATGCTTTTTTGCTCTGTAGATCTTCTGTGCAGCCACATTCCTCAATGTCCAGACATCCACATTCTCTATACTGAATCTTGTGTCTTCCTACTTTCACAGCTATCCACACACTACCTGCCTCTAGACTGTTCTGACCCCTTCTCCCTATGGGGAGAATAACAACAGCCCCACCTAGTAGCTGCTGATTGCGGCCTATAACTGTTATCTGCCTTTTACAAAGGAAATGCATAGTTATACTTTAAATAACATTTTTAACTTTTTTGCAGCATGTATATCAAAATTACACATTATCCATTTGCAGGAGAACCACTGCTGTAGCAGTCGGACACTGCATATCCAAACACACCCATGATGCACTTCTCCTTTCTTTGCCATAGCTCTATCACCCACCGCCCCTAATGACGCCCAGCTAGTTAATAGCTCCTCCCACACAGATAATTACATAGACACTCCCCTATCACTGCCCCCGTTGCTGCTTTGATGCACCCATGGACATAACATTACAGGAAACAGGAAAGAGCTGCATGAACATGGTCATGTGACCACAGCCTAAAACGGAGGATAGGTGAAATAAATTACAAAATTACAGCTACTTTCATACATGATTGTTGATCACTGATCACAAGAACATGGGTCCCCAAGTTCCCTGTGTGAACAGTATGGTAGTGCGCTGTATTCAGCTATATCCACCAGACCATAGACTTTGAAAGATACATTCACACAGGGGTTCAAGGAACCTCGTTCTCATGATTGGTGTGGTACCATTGGCCGGACCATTTTATGTTCTATACAATGTATTGGGAAGCTGGAAAAACTATTAATGGAATGTAATCAGAAATAAAGCAACCTCACATTGCTTAAAGCAGTTTTCTTATGTCATTTTTCCATCGCATTATACACTGCTCATTTCCAGGGGTTACAACCACCCTGCAATCCAGCAGCGGTGGTCATGCTTGCACAATATAGGAAAAAGCTCTAACCTCTGTGGTGGCCATGGGAGCATGTAAAGTATAGTCACACATGTGCAGCAGCCCCCATGCCACCTCGTATCTGGTCTAGAGAGGTGGCTGTAACCCCTGGAAACTAATACTGTATTATATGATAGAAAAAGCCAGTTTCCAGGCACAAATCTTCTTACAGATGCTACTCAATCCTCCACCGTTACCAGTGCTGCAACAATGGTCCTCAGTTGTAGTTTCTGGTTACAGGCTGCAGCCATGATGTAGCTGTATATAGCACATGACCGCTTCAGCCAATCACCATCCTCGGCCATCTCATACCAGTCATTGGCTGTATCACCCATGTCAAACTGGACCTGCAGAGCCAGTGGGGCATTGATGGAGCCAGAATCCAGATAGGTAAGTGTGACTTACACTGTGGTCTGCCCACGATGAGGGGGGGGTGGGGGGTGGAGGATCTGTAGAAAAGGTCCCCAGGGGTGAATAACTCCTTTAAGTGTCTGCCTTTGAGGCGTCAGGAAGGATTTTCTTACCACGTGAGACAAGGTTGATTTTATTTTATCTTCTCCTTGGGTCTGTGAAAGGTTGATCTTGATGGACACGTGCCTTTCTTGAGTCTATGTAACATTATGGTGAAATGATCTTGTTTTTGTGGTGAGTCTATGTAACATTATGGTGAAATGATCTTGTTTTTGTGGTGAACCTCAATCTAACAACATTAGATGATAAAACATTAATATCTTCATGATGGCTGCTTGCCTCATCTCTATTTACAGCCGCGTCTTCTTATGAACTGAATGCTTTGATTTAAGTGCCAGAGAAATATTCTTATAATAAATTTACGACTTAAATCTCTGAAGGGATGTGAGGTTTGTTTTCTTTTTTTTCTCTCATTTTTTAGTTTTTGTTTAAGGCACACTGACTTATTGTTAAGATGTAAAGTGTCATACAACAGAGAATGAAAAAAGTTATAAACAGAAATGTGTCCAGAAAGTCAAGATGGCCGTCAAACTGATAGCATGATAGCACCGAGACTGTTTACAAAGTTCGAAAAAAATGTGTGCCAGACTATGAACAATTAAGACTGTGGTAGGTACAACCACAAATATAATTCAGCTCTGACTGCTTGCTTGGGATTGGTACAATAATCTGATTACAGCAGATGCTGTTCTCGTTTTCATTTGGCTTCATTTTAGTGTTGTAAAATTAATTCCAGGGTGTACTTTAAAGAAATCCCTGTGCAGTCTGGATCCTTTTTCACTTAACTTACAGTTTGTACTTTGTATTTTTACTATGTACAGTGATTATACCGCTTGTTACGCCATCTGCTAATGTCAAAATTGCTTGTCATGTGTGTAATCATATCATCTAATGAGAGAGCATATAGGACAATGCTATATATATATATTCCTCCTGTCAGTTTTTGAAAGTGTCTTTTATATATAAAAGTAAAACCAAGATAATATTAATTAAAATTACAGTAAATTGACTACAATAGTTATTTAATAAGTATGCCAGCCCATCACATGTCATTGGATAGGTTAGGGGGTAATTTTACTTTTGGGACACCCAAGAATTATTAGAACGGAGGCCCATCCCCCATCTCTTCCCTGCTTACATAAATGCGATGAGGATTAATTTTATCTAGTGCTGTCACTGACTGTAGTTGTCTCCAAATTATGAAGTTGTATGTAGCATCCTAGGAATTGTGTGGGGGTCCTAGTGATCAGACCCTCATCAATTCAACAAAAATAATCTTTATTTATATAGCACCAGCATATTCTGCAGCGCCATACCATTGGATAATTAAAGGGGCTATCCAACCCCTATAATGCCCCCCAAATGCCCGGGTTACCTCATTCCCCAACACCCACATCTCTTCTGATGTCCAGACGGCCGCCGCTGGATCTCCCCATCTCACAGATGAAAACATCCGGCGACAGGGGGGTCTAGCCTATAGTAGGCTGCAACTGGGATGAACCTCCGTAGCATGGTGGGTGACGCTAGGGAGGCTTGTCCCCATCGCGGCCTGCTATTGGCTGAACACCTCGTCGCCAAATGTTTTCATCCACGCAATGCGGAGATGCGGCGTCGGCTGTGCCGGCGTCAGAAGCGATGCGGGTCCCGGGGAGTGAGGTAAGTACAATCTGTGTGAGGAATCCGTTCATTAGGGGGAATAACCCCCTTAACAAGCAAGTAAAATGACAAGTAATCTTAGAAAATAATCTTGTCTTGGCATTGAAGAGCTTGTGTGGGTTTATATAGGAGTCCTTAGAGTGTCATACACGACAATGGAAGGAGTGACACAATTTCCTCCAGGGAACCAGCCCACCATGAGGGCTTCTTTATTAAAGACACCTATGCACGATAGGAGCTTCCCTGTTTGGAAATTAGACATGTGACCCCAAAGTGCAGCAAAAAATAAAGTGACTACATTTTCAGTGGATCATTTTCAGTGTGAATCCACATTAGAATGGGAAAATTGAGTGATCCAAGCAACTTCCAACAAGGCATAGGCATTATTGCTAGACTAGCTGGTGGCATTATTTAAAAAACTAACAACATTCTGGGGTTTTCTCATGCCACAAAATCGAGAGTATGATCAAGGGAAAACATCCAGTGAAAGGTGATCCGCAGGACGTAAGCAACTCATCCATGAAAGGGACCAGAGGAGGATTTCAAGAATCGTTCTGATCAACAGGCAATGCACAGTCAATACAATGCTGGTGCTCCAACTAACATGTCTGAATGCACAACTCCTCATTCTTTAGCATGGATGGACTACAGCAGTAGATGACCAGTTCAAGTCTAAAGCACAAAGAAAGTCAAGATTTCAGTGGGGAAAAGAGCACAAAAATTGGATCACTGAGAAGAGGCAAAACAACATCTGGCTAGATGAATCCAGATTTCTGTTGCACCATGCTGATGGGAGGGTCAGAATTGGGTGCAAGCTGCAATTCAGGCTGATAGAAGTGTAAGGCTAGGGCTACACGGTGACATTTGTTGCATGACACATTTTTTTATAATGATAGTCAACAGTGTTGCACTGCGGCATGCAACATGTTGCGACTGCAAAATGACACATGTTGCTGTGTAGCCCTAGCCTAATGATGTGGATAATATTTTTTGCACACCCTGAGTCCTCTGATGTAGGATATTCAGTGTGTCTGAATATTTGGATAATAGGGCTTACCTTAGTTCATCCCCCTTCATGGCAGCTGTTTACCCTATAGAATGCTGCAGGACAATGCAGCATGCTGCAATAGTTTCAGAATCATGGATTGGTTCCAGGGACATGACAGGAGGTTTTCCTTGCTTCCCTAGCCTTCACAGTCCCCAGATCCTAATTATATAGAGCATCTCTCAGACAAGACAAAACAGGCCGGATGCATGGATGAATATTCCTACAGAACAATTTCAACACCTTCTGGAATCTACTGGATTAACTTACGAATTTTAGGAAAAGTTCGGCGAATGTTCGGCGAATCATTTTTTGAATGATTCGCTCATCTCTAGTCACCAGTAGAGATGAGCGAATCTTTGAAGATGAATGTGACGGTGAATATTTGCTGAATTTTTTAAAAGATTCGCCTCGGATACGATTCGATTCGGTCCAAGTTGCGTTAAAAAATATTTTTGTTCTGCGAACATACCCGCGAACACGTACGCATAAGTGTACAAAGTGTGTACGAAGCTTTAGCTATTATTGTCCAGGCCCACACAAATAACGAACATACAGTAAAAGTACGCTACTTAACTGAACACGTAAGCATTAGCATACAAATTGTCAGATGCGTAGCATTAGCATACAAATTATATGATGCATACGTAGTGTTAGCGTACAAAGATTTAAGAAGAATCTTCCAAAGCGAATGTGAAAAGATTCGCATTCGCTTCGGTGTAGGAAATAACAAAGATTCGTATCGAATCTACGAAGCAGCGAATAGATTCGCTCATCTCTAATCACCTGCCAGTATCTGGGCAAACACGGTTATAAAGTGAACTCTCAGCATTTTGGTTGCAAGCTAAGCAGACTCCAAGAGCAACTCACATTAACTATACATGGGGGGACACATTGGGGTAGCAATCTCTCTCTGTCTCTGGTCACTTCCCCCACTCACAGTGCAGACATTCTCCTGGAAATGGTCCAGAATCAGTTGCAATGCTTCCTGGTAGGAACTCTCCACCGATGCCGCAGTCCTAAGTTGGTTAAGATGACAGGGTAGTGGTTCACTCAGGATCAACATCTATAGTGTGGTTTGCTGCCAGGGCCCAGTTAAATTCTCACAGACCAGGCTGGTAGTTCTCCATTGGTACGATGCAGCCTGTCATACCTACACCTGACACACTATACCTTTCTACTGTTCAGTACACACACTCCAACTACAAGGAGCACAAAGCAGCCCCATATCTAGCTGACTTTGCCCTCGATGAAGCCCATATGGCACCATTCTCTAGCATCTGCATCGGTGACTAGAATTAGCGCAGTCCAGGTGCATGTTGGCAAAAGCTCATATATCACATGATAACTAGCAGGCAATTGTAAGGCACAGCACCAGAAACTACAACACGGCCCGGTTAACCTCACTTGGCCATAAACAGTCCAATGCAACTAATGTACAATTCAAACACATTTTTGGTAAGGGTGTGGGGTTCTAGGTTGCAGGTGGTTTAGCTCAACCACCAACTTACAGAAAACCAGGATCTATTCAAAATACATAATACTGTTTATTAGTGTTGAGCGAACATGTTCGGCCGAATATAGTATTTGGCCGAACATGGCGGCGCTCGGGTCATGCTCGAGTCCCCTCCCTGCACGCTAATTAGCCAATTAGCGTGCCGGAAGGTACTGGCATTCACTGTAATGCCAGTAGCCATGTTTGCTACTGGCATTACACTGATTGGATGGCCGGGAACGCGTCAGCAAGGAGGCACATATAGTGTAGGGATAAGATTTGGCTAGGCAGGGCTAGTAGTTCAGTTCAAAAGACACAAAAGTCCATTGTTATATCTGGATGCATTTTTTTTTTTTTTTTATTTTGGGGCAAAAAGAACACAAGTGTGCCTGACGCTAATACCACGTGCACAGAGTGTGCATTAGAACCGTTCTGTAGTCTATTCACCTGACATCCGTTGCTATTTTTTCTGCCGTTAATTAAAGCCGCAGTTCTTCATTTGCGTCTCCTGTATACCATTTGCGCAAGGAGGGACATATAGTGTAGGGATAGGATTTCGCTAGGTAGGGCTAGTAGTTCTGTTCAAGAGACACAAAAGTCCATTGTTATATCTGGCTGCGTTTTTTTATTTATTTTGGGGCAAAAAGAATGCAAGTGTGCCTGACGCTAATACCACGTGAACAGCGTGTGCATTAGAACCGTTCTGTAGTCTATATACCTGACATCCGTTGCTATTTTTTCTGCCGTTAATTAAGGCCGCAGTACCTCAGCTGCGCCTACTTTATAACGTTTGCGCATTCTAAATATTTGACATTTGGTGAAATTTTTCTGATCATACATTTAATAAAAATCTGCACTACTGTACTGACAAACTTGCATATATACTATTTAATATGCGTAAGGCGAGCAGTAAGGGACAGGGAAGTGGGCGTGCTGCTGATGGTGAACGCAGAGGCCATGGCTCTGGGCGCAGTGAAACTGTGCCTGCTGGCAGAGCCCAAGGAACAAAGTCATCCAAAACTCCTAGCTTCATGTCATAGTTTGCAGGGCGGTGCAAGACTTGTCGCCACACCAATGCGAACAGGTAGTCGGTTGGATTTCAGCTGATAATGCTTCCAGTCAGTTAAGCACCACCCTCTCTTCCACAAAGTCCAGTCTCAGTAGCTAAGAGTCTGATCAACCAAATCCTCACCCTGATCCACCTTCCTCCAACCATGCAGTGTCTGGGCAAACAAGTGATCCCACACTTGGATATTCCGAGGAGCTTTTTTTCATCGCCGTTCCTTAATTTGGGCCTCTCGCCAAGGCCACTTGAAGTGGGACATGAGGAGATATTGTGTCCTGATTCCCAAACTCATGAGCATCCACAGTCTGAAGAAGATGACGGTGGGGAACGGCAAGTACCGTCTCACGAGGTGCATGATGATGATGAGACACAGTTGCCAATAAGTCAAGGGCAACTAGTGCCTCAAGAGGTTGATGATGAGGATGAGACACAGTTAAGTCAGGTTCTTGTTAGGTCACCATGTTAGGAGGAGGACCAGAGTGAGGAAGTGGAAGAGGAGGTGGTGGACGATGAAATCGCTGACCCAACCTGGAAAGGTGGCAAGCCGAGCGAGGACATCAGTACAGAGGGGGAGGGATCTGCAGCACCACAAGAGGCTAGAAGAGGCAGTGGGGTGCCAAAAGGGAGAAGGCAGGCCAAGCCAACCAGGCCCATAACTGTTCCCCGGAGCACCCCCTTGCGGCAATCTCCCTTGCCAAGGGTTAGGTGTTCTGCAGTCTGGTGGTTTTTTGAGGAAAGTGCTGACGATAAACGGTTTGTAATTTGCAACCTGTGCCGTACCAAGATGAGCAGGGGTGTAAACACCAGCAACCTGACCACCACCAGCATGATGCGCCACATGGCAGCAAAGCACCGTAATAGGTGGGCCAAACGCCTGGGTCCACGATCTGTGTCTTCAGGTCACACCACTGCCTCCTCTTCCCCTCTATTACCTGCTGTCCAAGACGCAGGCCCAGATGCCTCCCGCCCTGCACCTGGACCTTCGCAAGAACCATCAGCCAGCACGTCCACTTCAGTGTCCCAGCACAGCATTCAAATGTCCTTATCCCAGGCATTTGAAGGCAAGCGCAAATACCCTGCCACCCACCCACAGGCCATAGCTCTAAACGCGCAACTTTCCAAATTGCTGGCCCTGGAAATGTTGCCATTTAGGCTGGTGGACATTGAAGCTTTTTGCAGCCTGATGGCGGCGGCTGTCCCTCGTTACGCAGTCCCCAGCCGCCACTATTTTTCCCGGTGTGCCGTCCCCGCCTTACACCAGCATGTGTCCAGAAACATAACCCGTGCCCTGACCGACGCAGTAACTGGCAAAGTCCACTTAACAACTGACACATGGACAAGAGCTTCTTGCCAGGGACGCTACATTTCTCTGACGGCACACTGAGTGAATGTTGTGGAAGCTGGGAGCAAGTCGTACCCTGGGATGGCACAGGTGATACCCACGCCAAGGATTGCGGGCCCTACTTCCATCCGGATTTCTGCCACCACCTACAGTAGTGGCTGCAACCCCTCCTTCTCTTCCTCCACCTCCTCCTCCACTTCCCATGCAGAAATGCCATCTTACAGCACCAGTCAGACTTCAGTCAGTAGCTGGAAGCAGTGTAGCACAGCAGTCGGGAAGCGGCAACAGGCCGTGCTGAAGCTTATTTGCCTAGGTGACAAACAGCACACCGCCGCAGAGCTGTGGCAGGGCATAAGGGACCAGGCTGAGCTGTGGCTCTCGCCAGTCAACCTACAGCCAGGCATGGTTGTATCTGATAACGGCTGCAACTTGGTGGCGGCTTTGGAGCTGGCCAACCTCACACACATACCATGCCTGGCCCATGTCTTCAACTTAGTGGTTCAGCCTACCCCAACCTACCCCAATTTGCCTCAGCTACTGGTGAAGGTGTGTCGCCTGTGTGCCCATTTCCGCAAGTCACCTACAGCTTTAGCCGGCCTGGCAACGCTGCAGCAGCTCTTGCGCTGAGCATGCGCTGGAACTCCACCTTCCACATGTTGGGCAGGCTTTGTGAGCAGCAGAGGGCAGTAGTAGAATACCAGCTGCAACATGGTCGGCGCCTTTCCAGTCAGCTTCTGCTCTTCACAAGCGACGAGTGGGCATTGATGCCTGATCTCTGTGAGGTTTTACGCAACTTTGTTGAATCTACAGATGGTGAGCGGCGATAATGCAATTATCAGCATAACCATCCCACTTCTTTGTCCACTAAAAAGCTCACTGCTCACAATAAAGGGTGACGCTCTGCATGTGGAAGAGGTGGAGATGGGGAAGACCCTACACAGGGTGATAGCCAGACCACCCTTTGTTTGTCTTCTCAGCGTGAATTGGAGGAGGACGAGGAGGGCGAGGAGGAGGAGGAGTAGAAGACGGTTGCCACCGCTATACAAGGTAGCAATAGCACGTTTACACCATCTCTTCGGCGTGGATGGGCCGAAGAGGAGGAAAAGGACGAGGAGGATATTGAGAGTCATCATCCTGGTGGGGAGAGCGAAGTCTTGTCTGTTGGAACTCTGGCACACATGGCTGACTTCATTCTATACTGCCTTTCCCGTGACCCTCGTGTTATACGCATATTAGCCAACACAGATTGCTGGTTGTTCATCCTTCTCGACCCCAGCTACAAAGAGAACTTCTCATCTCTCATTCCTATGGTGGAGAGGACAAGTAAAATGTTGCAATACCAGAAGGCCCTTGTCGAAAAATAGCTCCAAAAATTTCCATCTGACAACGCTGGCGGCAGAGTACGTAGTTCCTTGGGCACCCGAGAAGGGGAGACGAGGGGAACACACAGCAGTTCCAACAAAAGCAGGGCGACACTCGCCAAGGCCTGGGACAGTTTCATGACACCCCGCCAGCACCTTCACCCTGATGAGCGGCCTAGTGTCACAAGGAGGGAAAAATTTTGGAAGATGGTAAAGGAGTACCTAGCTGACCGTGTCAACGTCCTCAGCGATCCCTCTGTGCCATATAATTATTGGGTGTCTAAGCTGGACACGTGGCACGAACTGGCGTTCTATGCCTTGGAGGTGCTGGCCTGTCCTGCCGCAAGCGTTTTGTCTAAGCGGGTATTTAGTGCCGCTGAGTGCATAATTACTGATAAGCGCATCCGCCTGTCAACTGAAAATGCTGACAGTTTGACGCTTATCAAAATGAACAAGGCCTGGATTGCCCCTGACTTCTCGACTCCACCATAGGAAAGTGGCTTAACATGAATGAACCTTAAATGTGGCTTTTAGGGTGTATTGAATACACTGTATTCCCATGTATCCCTTCCTCTTCTCGTCCTCTTCCTCTTCATCCTCCATCATATGAAACTGATTATTAGGCTGCCCTCTAAGTTCAAACACAGTCACAGAAAAAAAGTGGTCTAAAATGGCAGAAAATGCTCAAAAACCCCAAATGCTGTTGCACATTTTTGACCGGGGGAGCAAATCCTGCACATGTGGTCCGCTGCTGAACGTAATCCCCAGCAAAAATGCATACAATGGAGGATGCCTGCAGCGGACCACATGTACCACAACAACATCCTACACAGGATAACCAGGTGTGCGGATGTGACAAACTATATATCAAAAATTCACAGAAAATGGTGCACTACAACGGTGAATGCAATTGACAATATATGGCTAACCCTCACACTGATGTTAAAATGAGACTTTCGGCAATATATTCTTATATCAAGAACATACCGGAGCCCGAGCACCCCGTCAAGGTATCTCAAGTGGCACGGGACCTAACACTCAGCCTACTATGGTATAGCTAATTGCAGATAAGGGCATGAAGTCCGACACACAGCAACCAGCTCCCAGTTACCTCCAGCGTGAAATCACACATACGATGGGAGGGGGGTGGAGGCTGTGAGTCCCTCTTAACCCTGACATCATATGACCAAGGCTGCAAAGGTGCACCTGAATGTTGCCCATTAGTCAAATCAAGGCACATTTAACCTGGAGTTGCCACACCTCCAGGTATGGAGGTTGCCACACCTCCAGGTCCAAACACAGTCACAGAAAAAAAGTGGTCTAAAATGGCAGAAAATGCTCAAAAACCCCAAATGCTGTTGCGCATTTTTGACCAGGAGAGCAAATCCTGCACATGTGGTCCGCTGCTGAACGTAATCCCCAGCAAAAATGAGGGACTCACAGCCTCCACCCCCCTCCCATCGTATGTGTGATTTCACGCTGGAGGTAACTGGGAGCTGGTTGCTGTGTGTCGGACTTCATGCCCCTATCTGCAATTACCTATACCATAGTAGGGTGAGCGTTAGGTCCCGTGCCACTTGAGATACCTTGACGGGGTGCTTGGGCTCCGTATGTTCTTGATATAAGAATATATTGGCAAAAGTCTCATTTTAACATCAGTGTGAGGGTTAGCCATATATTGTCAATTGCATTCACCGTTGTAGTGCACCATTTTCTGTGAATTTTTGCCCTCTAAGTTCACCAGCTGGCCCTGCACCATAATTTTTTAGACGGTCAGCTCACCAGCTAGCCCTGCACCATAATTTTTTAGACGGTCAGCTCACCAGCAGGCCCTCAACCATAATGTTTTAGACGGTCAGCTCACCAGCCGGCCCTTAACTACAATGTTTTAGACGGTCAGCTAAGCGGCATGTCACCCATAATGTTTTAGACGGTCAGCTCACCAGCAGGCCCTCAACCATAATTTTTTTTACGGTCAGCTCAGCAGCAAGCCCTCAACCATAATTTTTTTATATGGTCAGCTCAGCAGCATGTCACCCAGAATTTTTTAGACGCTCAGCTGAGCATCATGTCACCCATAATTTTTTATACGGTCAGCTAAGCAGCATGTCAATCATAATGTTTAAGACGGTCAGCTCACCAGCAGGCCCAGAACCATAATATTTTATACGGTCAGCTCACCAGCAGGCCCTCAACCATAATTTTTTGATACGGTCAGCTCAGCAGCATGTCACCCACAATTTTTTAGACGCTCAGCAGCATGTCACCCATAATTTTTTATACGGTCAGCTCAGTAGCATGTCACCCATAATTTTTTAGATGGTCGGCTCAGCAGCAGCACGTCACCCCTATTGTTTTTGAGTGTCAGCGGCAGGCCATCAATCCTAATTTTTCAAGGGTGTGTCTGATGCCCTCCTTTATGTGTAATAAAGGGTGTCTTGGAGTGCCTGTTCCTTGCAATTTTTGGTAGCCCTTTCTCTTTATGAGTGTAGGAGTCCCACGTCATGAACAATTGTACCACAATGTGAATGAGGCCCTCCTTTATTTGATATACTTGTTGTATCGGAATGCCTCTTCCTTGTAATTTTTGGCAGCACTTGTGCTTTACGTACAAGTAAATATTTTTCCTAACAATTTTTCCTCTACAATCGATATTATCTTCGGTTTTTGGGGGTATTATTGTCATTCCGTAAAAGTGGCGTAATACTCGGACATCATCATAATAGCAGCGACTTCTATGTCCAAGATGCATCTAGACATCCTCCCCAAGCTGTTCCCTAACCATTTCAGTGGTGTTTCCACCATTTTCTCACGTTTCCCTATGAACCAGACACCCTCCCCTCTGCAGAGCAAAGGGTGCCTGGTCTTCTCCCATTGACTTCCATTATACTCAGGTGCTCGGCTGAGCACTCGAGCACCACCTAGTGTTCGGCCACAGCACCTGAACACCCTAGCATCGCGGTGCTCGATCATCACTACTGTTTATATGTTTTATATGTGTACACAGGCTTGGACTGGCCCACAGGGGTACAGCTGAAGCCCCCGGTGGGCCCTGAGCAAGGCGGGCCCCTAGTCTCCTACTCCCTGCACAAGTGGCACATAACACAGTAGACTTACTGCACTACACACACATATTCAATGTACAGCGCCTCAACCAGCCTATGTTCATATAAAAAACTTGATAGATTATTAAAGAAATCATTATTAAAGAAAATATCATTAAAGTTTATTATTATAGCCAGGATCAGATAGCTGATATGACTTCTAGCTATAGAGGAAAGCTACCAGTGTCCTCTTCTCCCCAGGACCTACCTTCTCAAAGTTGCTGCAGGGACCTATATTCAATCATCTGGTAGCATCTTGCTGCTCTGTGAGCAAGTAATATCTGAATGTATCAGTATGGTGGGCCCCCAAAATACATTTTATTGGTGGGCCCCAGGCACCCCAGTCCGACACTGTGTGTATATTACTATAGCTGAGCGTGCTTTTTTATCAAAATGCCAAGCCATTACATACTAGACTTATTAATTTGCTTTATTGAGATTCTCCTGAAAACATTGCAATTTACATTCACCTTCATATTCAAGAGTTCAGACATGATTAAGAGCAGATTGTGCACTGATTCATCGCCAAGGGCCTTCACTCGATGTAACTGTTCCCGCAGTCTCAGACATGGGCCTCCACAGTATGGATGGCCAAAGTATTTTTCCAATTATCAGCTTTATTTATTAGACCTCTCTGACTCTTTAAGCTTTTCTTTTAGCTTCAGTCAGGAGAACAACAACATACTGGACTCCAGGTGAGTCCTTTCCTAGAAACGTCTTGTAAGAAAATAATAAGTGCTGGCAAGTTAGCAGACATGTCTGCAATAGAATATTAAATATTGCTATTATTGTTCAACAGGTATATGAAAGCTATGATGCGTAAATGTAATAGTGTGGAACACAACTGACGTGAGTATTTGAAGAAGACTTTAAACCTTGGTAGCCAGAGGGGTCTACAAACCACCATGCCAGCTTTGTGATACATGTAATACATTTCAGCTAATACAATGGGGTTTTTATAGTTGAAATAAATTTGAAATATAAAAGAGTAACTTCAAAAATGTACTCAACTCAACCAAACATATTCTGAGGAACAAGCAATAGTACAGGAACTTCTGCCAGAGAGAGGATAGCTCATAATGGGTTGTGAATTTCTGTTAAATTATTTACTTAGGCTGGGATCACATCTATGCTTTTAACTCCGGCAGTCTGTTCCGGCGGAGGATCAGATTGCTGCATGTATCCGGCATACATGCCAGCTTTTGGCCAGACAAAAAATACTTCAACCAGCATTTTTTCTCCTGCTGGAAGCCGCCATGTATGTCGGAAAGCAGCTGGATCCCTGTCGGATCATATTACAATGAATGGGGATCCGGTGGTGCACAGTGGTATCTGGCTATGCAGGATAAAATGATAAATGATAAATAATAAATATTCAGATAAATTAAACGAATACGACTTGTGTTTAAAAGACTCAATGTATCCTTTAAGGGTTACCCCTTTGTAGCATTTCCTAACTTAGAGAAAATGTATATCCTTAAAGGGGTTGGCAAACTCCCCACTTGGCCAGATCTTTAAAGGGAACATTACTTACCTACTTCCCAGTGCTAGCTCCCCACTCCTTCTCTTCTAGGCCTGCAGTGCTTTGCTGGGCTCACTTGCTGTAAACATCTGGTTTGACATTGCCGCAGCCAATTACTGACTGTGGTGGAGACCAGATACCCTTGCATCATGTGACCACTTGTCATGACGCAAGGGGAGACGCTCACCACCATGGCCAGCCATTGGCTGCGGCAATGTCAAACCAGATGTTACAGCAAGTGAGCCCAGCGGAGCATTGCAAGCCTGGGGGAGAAGGATCTGGGAGCCAGCTCCAAGAAGCAAGTATGTAATCTTTCGTTTACATGTCTGACCAAGTGGGAAGGGGGGGAGGGGTTGCCAAGAAGTAAGGCCCAAAACAGGCTGCTCACTAAGGGGTTAACTACCGTCTTTACTTTCCATATTTAAGGAAGTCCTTTTGCAGCTGTACACAGTCCAGAGCATTACTCCTTCTGCTGCTTCAGCTTTCCCAAGGGCTGACATAGAGAACAGAGCATTGGCTCCTCTTTGGCTTGGCAAGCACAATCCCTACTACTTTTCTCCCTTACAGATCTAGCTCTCACCTGGCACTTCCTCTTTTCCTGCGCAGACTGATCATCACTCACCTGTTACAGCAGGCCTTTGTTCAGTGCTCACCAATAATAGGGGGTTGTGTGCACAGCGCATGCTGCACTGACTGAAGATGATGTACAGTAACCCAGAACAGGGTAACTGAAATAATAATTTTTATATTATTTGGTTAGGTGAAATGTCTTTGCCTTATTTATCTACTCAATAGTATTGTATGGATGGATCTAGATTAACAACCCTGATTCAGCCCTCAGGCTTTTAGGAGATGGACTTGGGTCCACCTCCTATTTAGTGTTGAGTTCCTTCACTGAGGAAGAGTGAAGACCTACATGTAATTAATCCTCTGAACGTGGCCTGAGTCCCAGACAGCCATCATCTCTAAGACGGTTACAGCTAGGAAAATTATTTTATTAGAAGTGCTTCAGTGAGAAAGAGAAAGGAAGATGAAAAGGTCCAGAATCTACAAGGCAATGCATTGGAGTGAGTCAGCAAAGTAATGTGCACGTTTATGGGAGAGAGAGAGATTTTGGAAATGTGAGAGGTAATATTTCCAGTGCACACTTCCACACTTTGGGAGAGTTTGACCAGCTGTATCTTAATTCTGAAGACCTTAGCCTGGGAATTACAGAAACAATTTCAAAGAACCCCGGATCATTGTTGCTATCTATCCATACATTGCTATTGAGAGGAATTGCACTGTGAAGTACTTTTGGAACTGTGCCTTGTTATTGTTGGATGTACTGCTACTCCTATTCTACAATTCAGTAAATAGATACTTATTTATTTACTTCAACTTTCCTGGTTACTGACTTCGCCATACGCCAGCCACTGCACCTACATCTACTTCCTTGCACCCTGCCAAAACCTGTAACACCAAGGGCCCCCCAACTACCACTAGGCGGGAGCCCCAACAGCAGAGTGTGTCCCGTAGAAAGAATGGATGCGTCCTCCTGTCACTGCATGGCCCTAGGAGGGTATCAGTGTGAGGACTGCCAACATGATCTGAATGTACAACCATCCTTGCCAGAGTAATTACCACTCACAACCTCTGCTTGTTTCTTCTGTCTTGCCGCTGCTTATACGTGCACTTTGCCTTATTGGATGACTTCTAGCATCTTCTGTGAGAGGGTGATAAGCTAGCCATGTCACTGCTTATCACTGTAAGTTGTTAACATTTCTCCTCTGCAGCTCCCAAGTTAAAAACAATGCAGGATCCATCTTCTGTGCACATGAGCAAACCCAGCAGGTTGGACCACAGGATTGTCCTCTATTTATCTGCTCGCTGCCAGGAGAAAACAGAGTGGTGCTGGAGCAGCTGTGCTGCTAAAACAGGCTATGTCCCTACCTTCCAAGGCTGCTGAGAGCTTTTAACAGCAGATTAGTGATGTGCTTTGGTAGTACCCCAGAGCGGGCACTACACCCTGCCCTCTAATGGCATTTTATCTCAGGTACTTTGATAGTGTGCCTTAATAACATTGTTATGTAACTTATGTATTGTATTACATTCACTGTGCATGGTTGTCCAGAAGGTGACAGTGTATCTGGCAGAGAGTATCTTTAGATGACCATTCCATTCTCCCCCTTTTGGGCAGAAGTGGGATAGCTTCCTGCCAAGGGAGGGGTTGCAGAAAGCTATAGTGAAATTGAGAGTTGGAAAGAGAAGAGACAACATGGTGCAGTGAGTGGACCCCACTGCAGCAGGAACCCTAGGAGGCAGCTTGAAAAGCACCCTAACTACTTGCAGTTCATGGACTGAGTATTGCGAGGGAGTCACCAGTAAAACGCGCCCCACTCAAAGGTACCAGAAGTGTCAAAAAGTCCAGTAACCAGACAGAAGCCAGAGATTAGTACAGTAGAGAGGGATAAAGCAGAGTATTCAAGTTCACCAGCCAGTCTACCCCAAAACCTGCTGGAGCCAAGAGATATATCTATAATATATCTAATAGAAATATTTTCTGGATGAAAGTTTATTCAAGTAAAACTGTTGAACTTTATCAAGTTTGGACTCAACTTATTGTCCACCAACTACAACTCTCTTCTTTAAATGCTACGGGGCCTAAACCTGGGGAGTGACGGTATCCAGGCAGGAGCACAGTGACACAAAAACTATCTGGCAAAGAAAAAGGGGGTCAGTTAGCACATCCAAATGCACAGGTGCACGCTGCCCTGGCTAGAAACACAATGGAAAAAAATACAATGCAACAGCATTCTGCAAATCAAATAAAGTACAAAAATGCCATAGTAATAGAAAGTATTCTGGTGCTAATGCTACGCTTATTTTGTAAATGTGAGATTCTTAGCAAATACAAGGAACCTTACACAAAATACTACCTGTTATGTGCCACAATGGCCACCATAAAATTCAGGGAGTGCAGGTTCCACATGCATGTCCACTCTGCTCTTTATCATTTATGGTGCCAGAATGGCCTCCATTCAATCCATGGAATGCAGGTAAAAACTATTCGGGCCACATCCCCACTCGGCATTCCTAACACTGGGACCCGATAGGCCCTGGTTGGCGGCACGTTGCACTTTGCAAAGGGCACCTGGTCTTCAGAAACTTCAGTCAGAAAAAGACTATAGAAGAGGGTTAGGGTCCATTCACACGAACGTATATTTGCAGGTCTGCATTATTGCGGACCCGCAAATATACGGGGGCCGCCCGGCGTGTGTTCCGCAGCGCTCGGAACACACGCCGGGCGGCCCCATTGAAAAGGCCTGTACTTGTCCGTTTGTACGGACAAGTATAGGACATGCTTCAAACGGCTCCCGGACCCATAGAGGTGAATGAGGCCACATCTATTCTGCAATTTTGCGGATAGATACGGCCCTTATTCAATATGGTCGTGTGAATGGGGCCTTATAGAAATGTTTTGCGATATGTGTAGAGGTCAATGTGTAGGAACTTGAAACATCTGAGTTTTCCCTATGTCTTATTGTCAATAGTGGATTCTATGTTATCTGTCTCTGGCAGATAGAAGTGTTACCTTTCATTGTAATGATAATGAGATGATGGATGAAAAATGATCTCTTAAAAACAGGAAGTGTTATGTATCTATACACATGAATAAGAATCTAATACCTTGATATCAACTAGAAAACAAGCTTTACCTCTAGGATAGCTTATCAAGTCATCTATTTTATGAAGTGATTGCAAAGAATGTTTATTAGTGACCGTGAGGTTTGTTTTTTCTACTTTTGTTTTTTTCTTCCGCATTGGAAATTAAACAGGTCAATAATTTACAATGCTATTGACTGTTGCATTTCTCTACTGAATGCACTGTAAGTGCTTGTCTCAGAACATTTCGGTGTTTCAGTAGAAAGAGCCACCTCAGTGTTTTATTTTTATTAAAATGTTTACCCTGATACAATACTTAGATCTGTGATGGCCAGCAAAACTAGATGAAGAACACATAATAGAAGGTATTATCCGTGCAATAAAATAAAAACAAGGAGGGGGGGACAGGACTGACCGAGGAACAGAAGACTTTGTAAACATACCGATTTTGTTTATTCTCTTGGCATGTATTTTTAAAACTGCCAAATCAAAACATCAAAAATGTTTTTTTAAATCACATATTAAAAGCCTATATATTCTATATAGTTTATTTTACAAAAAAATGAGTGAATGGTTTTCTGGATATAATTATTTGGAGTGACTCCATATATCCTACTTCCTGTTCTGTCTCTTTAATTTCTTCCTGCGGTAAACGGCCTCGCTTGCCTTTGTCAGACATTCACTGACAAGCTCATCAAGAGAACAATGGAGTTGTCATATGGTCATCCCAATTTTACAGCTACTATTATAGCTGCAGATAGCATATAGTTAATAGTCATAGTTTTATTTCTTTGTGCTAACTGCTACAGAAGGACAACATTTGCATTTAATTTTCAATGCTGAAATGAAAAAAAACAACAAAAAACTTGAAAATATATTTTTTTCATGAATACTGAGTTCAGAAATACCCCTTTCTGATGGAAAGACTGTGCAAAGCATAATTATTCTATTGGAATGATTTTAAAACATACTTATGTCTAGATACTGATTTTACAGATTTGTTGTGGCACCTCCTGCTGTTGTTCAACCTGTGGTCCACTCCTCATGGCCTATCTTCATCAGTAAAGCAATGATGTACGCAGTGTGCAGTTCTATTATCCAGGCTAATGTAATTCTTCAGCACTTTAAGGGCTCATGCACACAGCCGGTGCCAGCCCGTAGCCGCATTGCGGCCTGCATACGCTGGGTACCGCAATACATGGGCACCAGCCGTGTGCAGCCCGCATCACGGATCGCGGACCCATTCACTTCAATGCATCCGCAATCATGGAGATTCGGAATGGAGGCACGGATGGGCGCACCATGGAAGCACTACGGTGTGCTTCCGTGGTGTTTCTGGCCGTGCCTCTGCACTGCAAAAAAGTAGTGCATGCACTACTTTTTTGCAGTGCGGACCGTCGGATGCGGATCGCGGACCCCATTCAAGTGAATGGGTCCGCGATCCGAATGCGGTGGACCCACAGTCAGTTCTCGTGCATTGTGGACCACACATTCGTGTGCATGAGCCCTAATATTGTTGGCCTGGCCTAAGGATAGGCCATCAACATTACAGATTGGGAGAACTCTTTTAATAATTGGGATGGAGTGCTTATGAATGATTTATCATCCCAAAAGTACCTGGTTAATGGACACACGATTCTACAGTAATACCACTGTTGAACCAATAAAACTGCACAGCACACATTAATGTAAATAGTGGTAAAAGAGCGGTATTACAATCAAAATGATGCAGCCTATTTGAAAACTACATGTGGAGTAGTGTTGAGCGAGCACCTCTGTGCTCGTATGCTCGGGTGCTCTGGTCGAGCACTAGGGGGTCCTCGAGTGCTTGGCCAAGCACCCGAGCATAATGTTAGTCGATGGGACTGAACCAGGCACCCCCTGCTCGGAAGAGGGGAGGGTGTCTGGTTAATAGAAAAAGGTCAGAATCGCGACTTCTCTTTTACTAATTTCACTTGTAAAAGTATACTAATTAACTGAATTTGTACACTTTAGCACACAATGCGTAGCATTAGCTTACAAATTTGTATGCATTAGCGTACAATGCGTAGCATTAGCATACAAATTCGTATGCATTAGCGTACAATGCATAGCATTAGCATTCAAATTCATATGCATTAGCGTACAATGCGTAGCATTAGCATACAAATTTGTACGCATTAGCGTACAATGCGTAGCATTAGCATACAAATTCGTACGCATGAGCGTACAATGCGTAGCATTAGCATACAAATCAACATTACAGTGAATGCCAGTACTCTCCCGCACGTTTATTCACTGCGTAGCAGCGAACAAACGTGCGGGGAAGAGACTCGAGCATTGCGCTCGAGTACAGTCGGTGTTTGGCCGAACACCGAGCGGACCCGAGCGTAGGCATGCTCGGCCGAACAGCGAGTTAGCCGAGCATGCTCGCTCAACACTAATGTGCAGGTTTTTTTGCTGCATTTGGTTGCTGCCGCCAACATTTGTGGTGGTAGATGTGGAGCATATAAGTCCAAACATGCACCAAACACACCCAAAACTGTGCTGTTCCGGCACAGAGCAGCCTGCCTCACAGGATCTGGCATTGCTGAATTTTCTATTTCACCAGCAGATACCCATTGACTGTGATGAGGTCCAGTAGTGATCTGGCCACTTTCTTCATAGATGCCAATTTTCAGCTGAACAAATACTGCTGTAATACCTGTAGGCACAGATACAGACAGTGAGCCCTAACCTAGAACCCAGCCCACTTTCCCTACCTACTTGCATAGCAAGCCCTAGGTAGCAAGACTGCAACTGGTCGACAGTCCCTATGCTACTAAGGTGCAGAGACAAATGACAGACATATGTAAATGGGTCAGAACCAGGAGGACAATGCAGTACAAAAATGAGAGACAGAGAGTGGTCAAAGGATGAGACGAGGTCAAAAACATGAACAATCCAAATCAGCATAGGAGCAAGAACCAGGAATCTATCTAGTGAGCCCAAACATGACTATCGCTGGCAATAGCCAGAAAGGGTTTTAAATAGAGCACTGAGTCCCTGGATCAGCACCTGATAGGCGCTCTTTTAGTCAGAAACACTAGTACACAGGAATGGAGCAGCTGCGTAATCAATCCACTGTTAATCTCTCCCAGCACACGCCCACTGCAGGGAGAAACAGAGCACTGCATGCTCTTTCTAAGGATGCTGTTGCATCACCAGGGGGCATGGCTCAACAGTGCTCCTCTCCCGGCATGGCCATGCCAATGTTGAGGGTTGAGATGCTGGAGCTCGGACAGGTAAGTTTATAAAACCACTGCATTCAATGTCTTTTTGTCTGGCATTTGTGCCGGATCAGGCATCTGGATCTCCGTGACGGAGATGTGAACTCAACCTTAGGGCTCATGCACACAACCCTTGTTGTCCAAAATAAGCACCATTCTGGCCCTAACAGTAAGTGAACTGCTCCAAAGTCAACTTTACAAATATTTTCCAAGACCTTATAGTTCCTGTCATGGCCATGTTCAGTGTTAGAATCATGGGATCCTCTAGTAGGCCTCTCTGACTAGTTAAAAGGGGTTGTCTGAGTTCGGACAGGTAAGTTTATGACAACAGCTGCATACAACATTTTTTTGTCCGGCATTTGTGCCGGCTTGGGTATCCGAATCTCCATGACAGAGATGTGAACTCAACCTTAGTGCTCATGCACATGATCGGTGTTTTGGAGTCCGCAACTTGCAGATTCGCAAAACACATATACCGGCTGTATGCAGTCCACATTTTGTGGAATAGAATGGCGGCCCCTATTAGAATGGTCCTATCCTTGTCGTTAATGTGGACAAAAACCAGGCATATTTTTTGGCGGAACGGAATTACGGATATATGGACACAGAATGTACATCATGGAGTAATTTCCTTTCTTTTTGCGGCTCCATTGAAGTGAATGGTTTCGCATACGGGCTGCAAAAAAACAAAAACAAACCCAGAACGGACACAGACAAAAAATATGTTTGCGTCCATGAGCCCTTAGTGGTACACTCTGGCGGACAAAGGTATTGGGGGCAGCATGGCTTACACAACTATGGGGGGCTTGGATTACATGATGTTGGACTATTTTAACATCTGTAACTTAAAAACAAGAATTTATTAACTAAGGCTCAGTTTTTTCTAATATTTTTAGTTTAAAGGCCAGAAACCATTCAAAATGAAATTCAACACTAATAGGAGTCATAGTGTTGTATTACTTTACTTCTCTTTTTTTCTATCTCCTTTATATTTAGAATAAAAAGTCAGATCAACCTACTAGTTATATACACAAACTAAATCACAAGTCACCTCATTTACAAGCATATTGTTGTCAAGAGCGAATGAATACAAAAGACTGTGTAATGTCAGCTGCAGCTCATAAATGGGAAATAATAAGTTACTAGACCAGTACAGGAGGTCTATCGAGAATCTCAGCCCAAAAAATTGCTTTGAGGAACAGGTTGCTAAAAGCTATGAAAATTATATTATTTCACAAGTGCTGTTTCCCATCGAAATGAATGGGAGGCTGTTTTGAGGAGTTTTTTTTTAGCTGATTTTGAGGGAGAAACGCTCCAAAATCAGCGCCAAAAAACTCTGGCCCTAGCAGTAAGTGATCTGCTTCAAAGTCAACTTTACAAATATTGTCCAAGACCTTTTAGTTCCTGTGGCTATGTACAGTGTCAGAATCATGGGGGCCAGCCTGACTAGTTTAAATGTGGAATAATGCTACATGTAATACATATCAGGTCAAACAAGAGGTTGAGGGTTATTTACGTTGACTACATTTCACCATCTCCATGTGCTACCTTGTGAGTGATGTGTTGACAAGTGGTCTATATTTGTGTATTTCTGTTCACAAATATTGGCTTTCATGAGGAGAGAATAATCAAATATATTTAAACTATTGATACGTTTGATATAGCGACTGTCTGATGATATTTGAATCATAAAACTTACATTATATTTTTACCTTCATGCGGCCTTGGTGATCAGTCATTAGACCTGTCAAGTAGCATGTAAAATATAAATCCAGTGGACTGTCCAGATAGAGAAATAATAGAATTTGATACAAATCACTGCGAAACAGAAAACACATTGTTTAAATTCATCTCCCATGAGCACCAGGATACACTGCACAGCTGTGCTCATTTACTTCTACGCATGGGGTGGCTGAGTATGGGAACCAGCTGAGATCTACTTTCTTACCTTATGTGTAACCATATGTGACATTTCCCATGCAATGCAAACCTCTGCATTTTCCTATGAGGCAGAACCGGCTCCTTAGTAAGCATCAGGGAACGCAATAAATTACCTCATTTTAACCCATTTTGTGCAATGCCTTGCCTGTAAACTGTTTATTAATATTAAGAATAATTGAAATTTTTTTTACTTAAATAATTTATAGCAATTGACTCTTTTTTGCCTAGAGATGATTCATTCTTCCTCCTCCAAATGTCGCTTATCTAAAATCATCTACCTGTTTCCTCCTGACAATAGTCCCATTGGTGGCCTGTTCTCTGTATAGATAAATCCTTCATTTGTTGGACCCTGTAATAGTACTTATTTAGGCAGAGGATGAGTAGAGGATATAACATTGTATATGGGCTGAATCATGTTCTTCACACCAATAGCCTATAAAATCCTAAAATCTCCACATTAAGGTCCTCCAGCTGTTGCAAAACTATAATTCCCAGCATGCCCTAGTAGCTGTAGGCTGTCCAGGCATACTGGGAGTTGTAGTTTCGCAACAGCTGGAGGGCCACAGGTTGGGCATCCCTGGTATGATCAATGCTAGCCATGATCAATCCTAAGCCATTTGCTGTCAACTAGCAGATGGAGTAAACATCGCAGGGGCCCTGCCTTCAAAGCAGGCCACATGTATACATCTCACACTTTGATCAGACAGCATGGAGGGGGGAGTCAGCTTGATAGCCAGATCACTGAAATCCCAGACAGCACAGAACCAGGAGTTCATAAGGGATTATGAATTGTCCATCCATCACAGGCATAAACCAGTTATATATTTGCGACACAGAAGCCAAGGCACACGGGCCTGTGGTCATAGGTCACCGTTAACATGTCAGGAAGCGGAGATACAGAGATCTCCAAGCAGGGACCTGATAAATATGTCATGTTTTAGTCTCCACCTCTAGCTGGAGCCCAGGAGGATCTGTTGGTACCAGAACCATTTCCCTGTGACCTTCTGGTCTGGAGCTATGGCCATAATGGTGTTTGTGGGTCTTTTGGCTACCAGTTCCAGAAAGGGAGAGTGAACTCCTCCTGGAGGAAGGGGAGTGGCCAGCTAGAGGTGAAAAAGCCACACAGGACAGAGATCGTTATCTTCTTCTGAAAGCGGGTCACATCGAGTAATGTGTTTGAAGGGACCATGGACCAACAGCTGACATCGCTGCCCCCCATGTGATTACAGCTAGGCCTTACAGCAACCCCAGGACTCATCATAATCTATTGGACTAATCATCACCTGGTAACTATTGCTTTAAATCTGTTTGTATCATACCACCTGTATTTGCACATCAGACCCCTGTATTCATTCTCTGTGTATATAGTGTGTATCTAGTGCACCCTTAAGGCAATTAAATATATAATTTAATCTTGTGCTTGTATATCGATCACAAATCCCCACGAACATGTTTGGCATAATTATACTCTATTGTGGGTTGGTTTCTCAAACATTATAATCCCGTTAGCGTACCGGGCTTATATTAAATGAGGACTTGGTGGCAGTCTACCAGTCTGAGAAAACTCTGCTTTACTGGGGCAGTGAAAAGGCTCTCTCCGCTTGTCAGGGTTGTGAGCGAGTGTGGAGTTATGCTGAAGGCAGCGTGAATCGTCCCCTCTCATTTCCCGGGCATGCCTGTACCTGCGTGGACAGGAGGCACCTGTTTAAACTATACCAAGCTTACCTTGCGATCTAGCAGGGAGAGCATAAAGTCACGTCTTGGTAACCAGTGACGTAACCCCATCTCGTGTGCTTGATGTAGTGGACGTCAGGCGGGGCTGTGAGGTGCGGGTTTTGTCACAATGCTATATACCAATACTCACACGTTTTTTCTTTAACACATTCCTATATCCAATCAGTGAAAACAAGGCTGTGTTCACATTTGTACTGTGGCCTTCATTCATTCCAAAAACCAGAAAGGAACCACAGGACCCAGTTTCTGATTATGAGGTCTGTTAAGCTTCTCCCAAGGTGGTGTTTAGGAACAGAGACTCCAATGCAGAAGTGAATAGATCTTTATATACAGCTTGTCATTATAGTATTATTTTTTATTGGTTGCAGATATACAGATGTTTCCTCTTGGCTCAACATATCCCAAGATGAATGACGTAAAATGACCATCTTTTTAAATGGAAACTTGATTTTGTGGTATTGCGTCACAAGGTTTCTATCCTAAGGGTTTGGCCTCCCAATGGTTGTGATGAGCATTGCATTATGACAAGGACTTGCTAGTATATTGTGTTGAATTTGTTTCATAAAAGTCCTTAACCACAGATGACCTAAGGCAAGGATGGCCAACCTGTGGCTCTCCATCTGTTGTAAAACTACAACTCCCACCATGCCCTGCTGTAGGCTGATAGCTGTAGGCACTCTGGGCGTGTTGAATTGAATTGTCAGCAGCTTGCAGTAAAGGTGCAGATGGGTGTTACCAACTGGGGATGTGTCCCTGCACAGTCTGACACCAGCAGCCCTGATTGGCCATAGTCAGACACACCAACTACTAGTAACAACAAGTACCTTTACTGCAGGCTGCTGGCAATTTATTTGTAAACTTCTAGCGGAATAATGTCACAATATAACTTAATAAGAATAGATGCTCCAGAATTGGTATTGCATGGGGAAAACAGACATGTCAGGAGAGGTGACAGGTCCTCTTTAAGGACTGGCACTTATATAAAAGTAAACAATGAAATTCTGGAAAAATGTGACTCCAAATCCCTTTGGAGTCACACAACACCTTTGTGTCCTTTTCACTGTTTATTGCCATGTTTTAGGTAAAAACACAGCTGACAGAGGTTATTTAATAGTTTATAGAGATGAGTGAATCATTCAAATTTTTATTCGCCGAACATTCGTCGAACTTTTCATAAGAATCTATTCGACGAATCTGTGTTCAAATCATACTTTATTATGTGGCGTTTTGCGAACATTCGAGCACTAATAACGAACGTTCAGTTTTAAAAGGTACACAACTTCTATGAAAACGTACACATGAGCGTACAAATTGCGTACGAAAATGACGGGCTTTGCTGGAAAGGAATGGTGGAACAGGAGGAACGCTTGAGTCTGACCCCTGGCTACATATGGATACTGTATCAGCAGAAGACAGATGAGTGTGCCATCCACTCCACTACCTCATCTACTTTCTCCTCCACTACAATTTTGCGCCTTGGTGGATTATCCCAGTGGAACACCGGCCAAGTATTGCGAATACTACAAGTAGAAGCTCCGGCTACAGGTCCTTTGGCACTGCTGCCCTGTGCCACCTTCTCCTTTTTTTTTAGAGCTCGAGGTCTGGCTGGAACTGGACCCATTTTGCTTATCCATTCCAGACATTTTTCACTTGACTCTGTGGCCCTGCAGCTGGTCTTTGTCTTTATCCCTGTCTCTCTCCCTATATCTCTCCCTGTCTCTCTCTCCCTGCCTGATTAATTACTAGCCCTGCACTTGCCCTACACTTGCCCTGCAGTATCCCTGATGTGTAATATGGATTCCATGAACAATTACACCCCAATTTCAACAACACAGG
This sequence comes from Rhinella marina, assembly GCA_900303285.1. NCBI lineage: Eukaryota > Metazoa > Chordata > Amphibia > Anura > Bufonidae > Rhinella > Rhinella marina. The sequence continues at coordinate 57,674 of ONZH01028828.1, forward strand.
TCTCAGTCTTTAGGAACTTAACACACAGTGCTTCTGCTCGTCTCAGCAGTCGCAGCAGAAGTGATACGTCATTGGCTGACTGAGCCTGAGCCAATCAGAGCAAGCCCTGCACACTAGGTCAGGTGACCGCTTTCTTTCCGGGCTTTTGCGCACAAATAACGAACTAACAGTAAAAGTTCGCTAAGTAATTGAATTTGTATGCAACAGCGTATAGAGTAACTTATACTTAGCATTAGCGTACAATTTATCGGACAAGTACATAGCGAATGCGTAGAAAGCCTTAGGAACATTTTCGAATCTTAACGGAGCGAATCACCTAATATTCGGATTCGCTACGCAGCTGAAAATTTCCAAGATTCGATACGAATCTATGAATCGGCGAATAGATTCGCTCATCTCTATTTGTAACATTTTTTTCTGGCGTGCTTTGAATTTGTCAATTTTTTTCTGGCATTTTTTCCCCGTAAGCTACTCTATGGGACTTCAAACATTTCTGAAAAAGTGAATATTTTATAGGTCACAAAATAAAAAATGGCAACAAATACCCATGCAAAATCTACTTGAAACAACTGTTTACCTGGCTGAAACACTCTTTAGATATCAATTGCTTACCTGATACAGCAATTTACAACACAGAAACACCCCTGTGATGTCACAGCAAGTTACCCGACTGAAACGAACTTGTGACATCATAGTAGACTACCTGACAGAAATGCACTTGTGATGTCACAGCAAGTTACCTGACTGAAATGCACTTGTGATGCCATAGTAGACTACCTGACAGAAACACCCCTGTGATGTCACAGTAGCTTGCCTGCCTGAAACTCACTTGTGATGTCATAGTAGACTACCTGACAAAAATACCCTTGTGATGTCACAGCAAGTTCCTGACCTAAACTGACTTGTGATGTCATAGTAGACTACCTGACAGAAATGCACTTGTGGTGTCAGCAAATTGCCTGACTGAAACTCACTTATGATGTCATAGTAGACTACCTGACCACTTGTGATGTCACAGTAGCTTGCCTGACTGAAACTCACTTGTGATGTATTAGTAGACTACCTGTCAGAAACACACTTGTGATGTAACATCAAGGTACCTGACTGAAACTCACTTGTGATATCATAGTAGACTACCTGACAGAAACACTCTTGTGATGTCACAGTAGCTTGCCTGACTGAAACTCACTTGTGATGTCATAGTAGACTATCTGACAAAAATACCCTTGTGATGTCACAGCAAGTTCCTGGCCTAAACTGACTTGTGATGTCATAGTAGACTACCTGACAGAAATGCACTTGTCATGTCAGTAAATTACCTGACTGAAACTCACTTATGATGTCATAGTAGACTACCTGACAGAAGTACTGTACACTTGTGATGTCACAGTAGCTTGCCTGACTGAAACTCACTTGTGATGTCATAGTAGACTACTTGACAGAAATACACTTGTGATGTCACAGCAAGGTACCTGACTGAAACTCACTTGTGATGTCATAGTAGACTACTTGACATAAATACACTTGTGATGTCACAGTAACTTGTGTGACTAACATGCTAACTACTACGTAATATCGCAGTAGCTTACTGAGGGACAGACATCAACATAGAGCTCCTGTGCATGAACTTTATATGGACTACATGATTTCCAACCACTAACATAATAACGGCGAATTCCTGCAAATACCGGAAAAGATTCAAGACTTGCCAAATTGCAGAATGGAACAAGACACATGCAGACTGAGCTGAGATCTTCAAGTACGTAATGTTGCTATACACACAAGTGCACAGACGTCCTATTTTGGTGAGGTTGGGGGACGATCATATGCGTAATGCGGCGTCTTGACTCTCTCCTGATGGCAGATGATGGAGGTGAGGAACGATCAACGTACTGGATTCTTTCTTCCTGTGGGAGATAAGCTGCTGCCAAGGGATTCCCCTCTCACTGTTCAAATAATCATACTCTGTAGTATTCCAGCAGCATAGTGGCTACACATACATAGCTTGTTACACATCATTTCTTGCTCGAGGTATGGTGTATGACCTCCAAGCTATATGAACTAGGGCCAAAGTTGTAGCTCATATATTAGATTTCCAAGAAGTGACTGGATAGGATATAAAATCATACTGTGTACATTTCAGAGGATGTTTCCTAAGGAACCAGAAATAACATGAATGGGTAAAGCTCCAAGTCTGACGCAAGCATGTTTGTTGCAGCACAAAATTCTGGAACCTATCAATATTGAAATATAACAATTTGCTATCAAAACAACTGTAAAATCACACATGTTTAACATCTTCATGGAAAGTATCTTGTATATCTTGTAGGGAGCCTTTAACATGTACAGCATTATGTGCGAAAGATGGTATAGAGCGGGCTGCGCTGGGCATGCTCCATACACGGTGTCCTGTGTGTTGGGTGTAATTCTCATTATCTATAGAGATGAGCGAGTAGTGAAATATTCGAAATTTCGAAATTCGATTCGAATAGACCGCGAAATTCGACTATTCGACCAGATATCGAATCCCATTAAAGTCTATGGGGAAAAAATGCTCGCCACTTGGAAATCTCAATTCGACCACTTGGAGGTCACCAAGTCCACCCTGGAACCTCAGAAAAGGATGCCAACACTGCTGGAATGCAACTAGGACAGCAGGGGAAGCATGTCTGGGTGCATATAACCCGCCCAAGTCGCACTATTACGCCACTATCACAGCCTCTCAACAATACACTCCAAAGACAATCTAACCTCTCTGTAAAGTGAGACCATACAAGGAAACCTTCTTTCCTCAACATTGCCATGGACCCCAAGCCAAACTAGACAAAAAAGAAGATAAAATTCTGCACCCCTTAAAATCACGTTGCCTATGACAACCACAGATGGCATAGGCAAGGGGGAAAGCAAATAGACCCCACCCCTAATTGTCATTGTGTGTGTGTGTGAGATGTGGTCAGACATGTCTTCTTTAAAATGTAAAAACAACTCAAAAACACATGCAGAAGCCTTAAAATGCCCAAATTGTTGGCGCTTGAGATGTCAGTGACCCGACCTGGCCCAGTGTCATGTCTAGCAGGTAAAGCAGTGGGGATGTTGAGGGATGCATAGGACCGCAAAAGGCAGGAAGAGGCCGTGGGCTGGCCAGAGGCTCGTGGAAAATTTTGTGGAGGCCCAAGAGGTGAGACGTCTTAAAAATTGTGTGGAGGCTAAAGAGGTGAGACCTCTTAAACATTTTGTAGAGCCCCAAGAGGTGAGACCTCTTAAAAATTATGTGGAGGCCCAAGAGGTGAGACCTCTTAAAAATTATGTGGAGGCCCAAGAGGTGAGACCGCTTAAACATTTTGTGGAGGCCCAAGAGGTGAGACCTCTTAAAAATTATGTGGAGGCCCAAGAGGTGAGACCTCTTAAAAATTATGTGGAGGCCCAAGAGGTGAGACCTCTTAAAAATTATGTGGAGGCCCAAGAGGTGACACCTCTTAAACATTTTGTGTAGGCCCAAGAGGTGAGACCTCTTAAAAATTATGTGGAGGCCCAAGAGGTGAGACGTATTAAAAATTATGTGGAGGCCCAAGAGGAGAGACGTGTTAAAAATTATGTGGAGGCCCAAGAGGTGAGACCTGTTAAAAATTATGTGGAGGCCCAAGAGGAGAGACGTGCTAAAAATTATGTGGAGGCCCAAGAGGTGAGACCTGTTAAAAATTATGTGGAGGCCCAAGAGGAGAGACGTGTTAAAAATTATGTGGAGGCCCAAGAGGTGAGACCTGTTAAAAAGTTATGTGGAGGCCCAAGAGGTGAGCAATAAATATATACATTTTTCTTATTTACGGAGCAATTCTACGGCGGTTAAGGAGGAGGAGGAGGAGGTGGAGGAGGAAATGGCACTTCATACAGATGGCACTTCACTTTTGGCTGCTTTCCACTGTTAACCTCTTAAACCTTTTGTGGAGGCCCAAGAGGTGAGACCTGTTAAAAATTATGTGGAGGCCCAAGAGGTGAGACCTGTTAAACATTTTGTGGAGGCCCAAGAGGTGAGACCTGTTAAACATTTTGTGGAGGCCCAAGAGGTGAGACCTGTTAAACATTTTGTGGAGGCCCAAGAGGTGAGACCTCTTAAACATTTTGTGGAGGCCCAAGAGGTGAGACCCGTTAAAAATTATGTGGAGGCCCAATAGGTGAGACCTCTTAAACATTTTGTGCAGGCCCAAGAGGTGAGACGTGTTAAAAATTATGTGGAGGCCCAAGAGGTGAGACCTGTTAAACATTTTGTGGAGGCCCAAGAGGTGAGACCTCTTAAACATTTTGTGGAGGCCCAAGAGGTGAGACCTCTTAAAAATTATGTGGAGGCCCAAGAGGTGAGACCTCTTAAAGATTTTGTGGAGGCCCAAGAGGTGAGACCTCTTAAACATTTTGTGGAGGCCCAAGAGGTGAGACCTGTTAAAAATTATGTGGAGGCCCAAGAGGTGAGCCATAAATATATACATTTTTCTTATTTACGGAGCAATTCTACGGCGGTTAAGGAGGAGGAGGAGGAGGTGGAGGAGGAAATGGCACTTCATACAGATGGCACTTCACTTTTGGCTGCTTTCCACTGTTAACCTCTTAAACCTTTTGTGGAGGCCCAAAAGGTGAGACCTGTTAAAAATTATGTGGAGGCCCAAGAGGTGAGCCATAAATATATACATTTTTCTTATTTACGGAGCAATTCTACGGCGGTTAAGGAGGAGGAGGAGGAGGAGGTGGAGGAGGAAATGGCACTTCATACAGATGGCACTTCACTTTTGGCTGCTTTCCACTGTTAACCTCTTAAACCTTTTGTGGAGGCCCAAAAGGTGAGACCTGTTAAAAATTATGTGGAGGCCCAAGAGGTGAGACCTGTTAAACATTTTGTGGAGGCCCAAGAGGTGAGACCTGTTAAACATTTTGTGGAGGCCCAAGAGGTGAGACCTGTTAAACATTTTGTGGAGGCCCAAGAGGTGAGACCTGTTAAACATTTTGTGGAGGCCCAAGAGGTGAGACCCGTTAAAAATTATGTGGAGGCCCAATAGGTGAGACCTCTTAAACATTTTGTGCAGGCCCAAGAGGTGAGACGTGTTAAAAATTATGTGGAGGCCCAAGAGGTGAGACCTGTTAAACATTTTGTGGAGGCCCAAGAGGTGAGACCTCTTAAACATTTTGTGGAGGCCCAAGAGGTGAGACCTGTTAAACATTTTGTGGAGGCCCAAGAGGTGAGACCTCTTAAAAATGATGTGGAGGCCCAAGAGGTGAGACCTCTTAAAGATTTTGTGGAGGCCCAAGAGGTGAGACCTCTTAAACATTTTGTGGAGGCCCAAGAGGTGAGACCTGTTAAAAATTATGTGGAGGCCCAAGAGGTGAGCCATAAATATATACATTTTTCTTATTTACGGAGCAATTCTACGGCGGTTAAGGAGGAGGAGGAGGAGGAGTTGGAGGAGGAAATGGCACTTCATACAGATGGCACTTCACTTTTGGCTGCTTTCCACTGTTAACCTCTTAAACCTTTTGTGGAGGCCCAAAAGGTGAGACCTGTTAAAAATTATGTGGAGGCCCAAGAGGTGAGACCTGTTAAACATTTTGTGGAGGCCCAAGAGGTGAGACCTGTTAAACATTTTGTGGAGGCCCAAGAGGTGAGACCCGTTAAAAATTATGTGGAGGCCCAATAGGTGAGACCTCTTAAACATTTTGTGCAGGCCCAAGAGGTGAGACGTGTTAAAAATTATGTGGAGGCCCAAGAGGTGAGACCTGTTAAACATTTTGTGGAGGCCCAAGAGGTGAGACCTCTTAAACATTTTGTGGAGGCCCAAGAGGTGAGACCTGTTAAACATTTTGTGGAGGCCCAAGAGGTGAGACCTGTTAAACATTTTGTGGAGGCCCAAGAGGTGAGACCTGTTAAACATTTTGTGGAGGCCCAAGAGGTGAGACCTGTTAAACATTTTGTGGAGGCCCAAGAGGTGAGACCTCTTAAACATTTTGTGGAGGCCCAAGAGGTGAGACCCGTTAAAAATTATGTGGAGGCCCAATAGGTGAGACCTCTTAAACATTTTGTGCAGGCCCAAGAGGTGAGACGTGTTAAAAATTATGTGGAGGCCCAAGAGGTGAGACCTGTTAAACATTTTGTGGAGGCCCAAGAGGTGAGACCTCTTAAACATTTTGTGGAGGCCCAAGAGGTGAGACCTCTTAAAAATTATGTGGAGGCCCAAGAGGTGAGACCTCTTAAAGATTTTGTGGAGGCCCAAGAGGTGAGACCTCTTAAACATTTTGTGGAGGCCCAAGAGGTGAGACCTGTTAAAAATTATGTGGAGGCCCAAGAGGTGAGCCATAAATATATACATTTTTCTTATTTACGGAGCAATTCTACGGCGGTTAAGGAGGAGGAGGAGGAGGTGGAGGAGGAAATGGCACTTCATACAGATGGCACTTCACTTTTGGCTGCTTTCCACTGTTAACCTCTTAAACCTTTTGTGGAGGCCCAAAAGGTGAGACCTGTTAAAAATTATGTGGAGGCCCAAGAGGTGAGCCATAAATATATACATTTTCTTATTTACGGAGCAATTCTACGGCGGTTAAGGAGGAGGAGGAGGAGGAGGTGGAGGAGGAAATGGCACTTCATACAGATGGCACTTCACTTTTGGCTGCTTTCCACTGTTAACCTCTTAAACCTTTTGTGGAGGCCCAAAAGGTGAGACCTGTTAAAAATTATGTGGAGGCCCAAGAGGTGAGACCTGTTAAACATTTTGTGGAGGCCCAAGAGGTGAGACCTGTTAAACATTTTGTGGAGGCCCAAGAGGTGAGACCTGTTAAACATTTTGTGGAGGCCCAAGAGGTGAGACCTGTTAAACATTTTGTGGAGGCCCAAGAGGTGAGACCCGTTAAAAATTATGTGGAGGCCCAATAGGTGAGACCTCTTAAACATTTTGTGCAGGCCCAAGAGGTGAGACGTGTTAAAAATTATGTGGAGGCCCAAGAGGTGAGACCTGTTAAACATTTTGTGGAGGCCCAAGAGGTGAGACCTCTTAAACATTTTGTGGAGGCCCAAGAGGTGAGACCTGTTAAACATTTTGTGGAGGCCCAAGAGGTGAGACCTCTTAAAAATGATGTGGAGGCCCAAGAGGTGAGACCTCTTAAAGATTTTGTGGAGGCCCAAGAGGTGAGACCTCTTAAACATTTTGTGGAGGCCCAAGAGGTGAGACCTGTTAAAAATTATGTGGAGGCCCAAGAGGTGAGCCATAAATATATACATTTTTCTTATTTACGGAGCAATTCTACGGCGGTTAAGGAGGAGGAGGAGGAGGAGGTGGAGGAGGAAATGGCACTTCATACAGATGGCACTTCACTTTTGGCTGCTTTCCACTGTTAACCTCTTAAACCTTTTGTGGAGGCCCAAAAGGTGAGACCTGTTAAAAATTATGTGGAGGCCCAAGAGGTGAGACCTGTTAAACATTTTGTGGAGGCCCAAGAGGTGAGACCTGTTAAACATTTTGTGGAGGCCCAAGAGGTGAGACCGTTAAAAATTATGTGGAGGCCCAATAGGTGAGACCTCTTAAACATTTTGTGCAGGCCCAAGAGGTGAGACGTGTTAAAAATTATGTGGAGGCCCAAGAGGTGAGACCTGTTAAACATTTTGTGGAGGCCCAAGAGGTGAGACCTCTTAAACATTTTGTGGAGGCCCAAGAGGTGAGACCTGTTAAACATTTTGTGGAGGCCCAAGAGGTGAGACCTGTTAAACATTTTGTGGAGGCCCAAGAGGTGAGACCTGTTAAACATTTTGTGGAGGCCCAAGAGGTGAGACCCGTTAAAAATTATGTGGAGGCCCAATAGGTGAGACCTCTTAAACATTTTGTGCAGGCCCAAGAGGTGAGACGTGTTAAAAATTATGTGGAGGCCCAAGAGGTGAGACCTGTTAAACATTTTGTGGAGGCCCAAGAGGTGAGACCTCTTAAACATTTTGTGGAGGCCCAAGAGGTGAGACCTGTTAAACATTTTGTGGAGGCCCAAGAGGTGAGACCTGTTAAAAATTATGTGGAGGCCCAAGAGGTGAGACCGGTTAAAAATTATGAGGAGGCCCAAGAGGTGAGACCTCTTAAACATTTTGTGGAGGCCCAAGAGGTGAGCCATAAACATATAAATTTTTCTTATTTACGGAGCAATTCTACGGCGGTTAAGGAGGAGGAGGAGGAGGAGGTGGAGGAGGAAATGGCACTTCATACAGATGGCACTTCACTTTTGGCTGCTTTCCATGGTTGGAGAAGCAAAGTCCGGGTCAATCCACTTGCTGTTCATTTTGATTAGCGTCAGCCTGTCGGCACTGTCGGTTGACAGGCGGCTGCGCTTATCGGTTATAATGCCCCCGGCTGCGCTGAACACCCTTTCTGATAGCACGCTGGCGGCAGGGCAGGCAAGCACCTCCAAGGCGTACAGGGACAGTTCCAGCCACGTGTCCAACTTGGAGACCCAGTAAGTGTAGGACGCCGAGGGATCGGGGAGGACAGGGGTACGGTCTGCCAGGTACTCCCGCAACATCCGCCGATACTTGTCCCTCCTGCTGATAGCGGGCCCCGCAGTGATGGAAGTTGCACGAGGGGGTGCCATGAACGTGTCCCACACCTTGGAGAGTGTTCCCCTGGTGGCTGTGGGCCTGATGGATGTTGTGGGACTCTGGGAGACCCTCTCCTCTCTGCCGCCAGCGATGGTGGGTGGGAAAATCTCCATCATGTTCTGCACGAGTTCCCTCTGGTATTCCAGCAATCGATTCGTCCTCTCCTCTACCGGAATAAAAGAGGAGACGTTATCTTTATACCGGGGGTCCAGGAGTGCGAAGACCCAGTACAGTTTGTTCTCCACTATCCGGACAACACGTGTGTCCCGGGAAAAGCAGCCCAGCATGAAGTCAGCCATGTGTGCCAGACTCTGAATAGGCATGACCTCACTGCCAGAAGGATCACTTGCCATTTCCTCCTCTTCCTCTTCCGCCTCCTCTCCGCCCCATCCGCGCTGAACCAATGGGACGCACACAGCCTGACTGCTACCCTCGCCGCCAGCATCCTCCTCCTCTTCCACAGCCACCTCCACGTCGTCCTCCTCCTCATCCTCCTCCTCCTGCAACTGCCACCGTGAAGCAGACAAAAGTGTGGTCTGACTGTGTAGCTCCGTTGCGTCTCCTCCTACCCCCGTCTCCTCTGCGTGCAATGCGTTCTCCCTTATTGCGATGAGCGATTCTTTAAGGACGCCTAGGAGCGGGATGGTTACGCTCACTATAGCGTCCTCACTGCTGACCTTCTTGGTGGACTCCTCAAAGATACGCAGTACATCGCATATGTCTGCCATCCATGGCCACTCGTGGTTGGCAAACTGAGGGAGCTGAGTTGGAGGCACGCGTGGATTCATAATCTGGTACTCCATCAATGCTCTCTGCTGCTCACACACCCTGGCCAACATGGAATAGGTGGAATTCCAGCGAGTCGGCAGGTCGCACAACAGCCGATGTTCAGGCAAATGGAGGCGTTGCTGGAGTTTTTTTAAGCTAGCAGCAGCTACAGTTGACTTCCGAAAGTGAGCGCACAAGCGCCGCACTTTCACCAGTAGCTCTGCCAGGTTGGGGTAAGTCTTCAGAAATTTTTGGACTACCAGATTAAAAACGTGGGCCAGGCATGGTACGTGATTGAGTTCGGCAAGCTCCAGAGCCGCCACCAGGTTACGGCCGTTATCGCACACGACCATGCCTGGTCCTAGCTGCAGCGGCGACAGCCACATCTCCGTCTGCTGCAATATGGCGTCCCTCACCTCTGGGGCGCTGTGCTTCCTGTCGCCCAAGCTGATGAGCTTTAGCACCGCCTGCTGACGTCTCCCCGCGCCAGTGCTGCAACGCTTCCAGCTAGCGGCTGAGGGAGATGTTAAGGCACAGGAGGAGCAGGAGGAGGAGGAGGAGGAGGAGGAGGAGGGGGGTTTATCAGAACCCATGCTGGCAATCTTGGGCGGGGGTGGTAGGTAGGCCGTCTCTGTTTGCGACCCCGTCCCCGCTTCCACTACATTCACCCAGTGTGCCGTCAAAGAGATGTAGCGTCCCTGGCCGCAAGCGCTTGTCCACGAGTCGGTGGTCAAGTGGACCTTTGCGCTGACTGCGTACCTCAGGGCCCGCCTGATGTTACGCGACACGTGCTGGTGCAGGGCGGGGACGGCACTCCGGGAAAAGTAGTGGCGGCTGGGGACGGAATAGCGAGGTGCGGCAGCCGCCATCAGGTCGCGGAAGGCCTGCGTCTCCACAAGCCTAAACGGCAACATCTCCAGGGCCAGCAGTTTGGAGATGTGGCAGTTTAAGGCTTGGGCTTGGGGGTGACTCGAGGCGTACTTCCGCCTGCGGTCGAACGCCTGCGAGATGGACAGTTGTTGGGACGAGGAGTGTGAGGGTGCAGGCGAAGAGGCGGGGGAAGGGGAGGCTGAAGGAGAAGGCCCCAAAGTAGCCGAGGCAGAGGCAGATGTGGAGGTGTCCTGGCTGGAGGTCTGGACCGCAGTGGCAGCACACAACAAAGGGGAAGAGGCAGTGGCAGCAGGACCGGGCGCAGTTTGTATTGCGTTTGCTCTCTCCCACTCAGCCCAGTGCTTGACTTCCAAGTGACGCCGCATGCCTGAGGTGGTCAGATTGCTCTTCTCAGAGCCCCTACTCAGTTTTGAGTGGCAAAGTGTGCAAACCGCGCTCAGTTTGTCATCCGCACAAACATTAAAAAATCTCCACACCACAGAAGTACGAGGCCTCGATGGGGGAGCTTCGCGCGACTGCCCGCTGCCGGGAACAGCTTCGGCCATGCTGGCTGTGGCCTCACTACTTTGTCTGGACTGTCCTCTGCCTCTGGACATCCCTCTGCCTGTGGACATCCCTCTGCCTGTGGACATCCCTCTGCCTGTGGACATCCCTCTGCCTCTGGACATCCCTCTGCCTCTGGACATCCCTCTGCCTCTTGCTGCCTTTTTCGGTGCTGCGCAGACCACCACCTCTCCACTGCTTTCCCCGCTGGACATCACCCCTGGCCAAGTGGGGTCGGTCATTTCGTCATCCACCACCTCCTCTTCCTCACTCTGCTCCTCCTCCTGCCCACTGGACATTCCAACAGCCTCCCTTGATGGCAACTGCGTCTCATCATCATCATCGCTCATGATAACAGATGCTGGCTCAGGGTCCACATCAGCAGGAGATGGCGAAAACTCAAGGGTTTGGGCATCACTACAAACAAATTCCTCTCCTAGCTCCTGGGATTCTTCCGGCACATCTGAAAAAGGACCCGAAAAGAGCTCCTGGGAGGGGTCAAGGGTGGGATGACTCTGTTGGCCAGGTGTGGAGGAAGGAGGGTCAGAGTGAGACTGTGTGGATGACTGGCTGGTGGACAACTGTGTGGAAGCACTATCGGCTATCCATTGCACCACCTGTTCAACCTGCTCAGGCCTCAACAGCGGTGTAACCCGCCCCCTGCTTAACTGTCCCATAAAGGCAGGGATTCTGGATGAGCGGGATCCTGGCTGACCCTCACCAGCACGCATTGTATCCCCACTGGCTTCAACAAGGCCCCCAACAGCATTTCCGCGCCCCCGTCCTCGTCCACGTCCTATTCCGCTAGCCCCCCGCCGCATTTTTTTTTTTTTTACAATATTTTGCCTTCACAGCCGTGAAATTACTTTGCAAGAGAACGCACAGTACAGTTGCCAATTGAAAGGCCTATATATTGTATATATTGTATATTTCAAGGTACACAGCCGTGTTCTAAGTGATCAGACGGTGTGTATGAACACCAGTTATGAGAAATTACTTTGCAAGAGAACGCACAGTACAGTTGCCAGTTAAGGCCTATATATTGTATTTTTCAAGGTACACAGCCGTGTACTAAGTGATCAGTCGGTGTGTATGAACAACAGTTATGATAAATTACTTTGCAAGAGAACGCACAGTACAGTTGCCAGTTATAAGGCCTATATATTGTATTTTTCAAGGTACACAGCCGTGTACTAAGTGATCAGACGGTGTGTATGAACAACAGTTATGAGAAATTACTTTGCAAGAGAACGCACAGTACAGTTGCCAGTTATAAGGCCTATATATTGTATTTTTCAAGGTACACAGCCGTGTACTAAGTGATCAGACGGTGTGTATGAACAACAGTTATGAGAAATTACTTTGCAAGAGAACGCACAGTACAGTTGCCAGTTATAAGGCCTATATATTGTATTTTTCAAGGTACACAGCCGTGTACTAAGTGATCAGACGGTGTGTATGAACAACAGTTATGAGAAATTACTTTGCAAGAGAACGCACAGTACAGTTGCCAGTTATAAGGCCTATATATTGTATTTTTCAAGGTACACAGCCGTGTACTAAGTGATCAGACGGTGTGTATGAACAACAGTTATGAGAAATTACTTTGCAAGAGAACGCACAGTACAGTTGCCAGTTATAAGGCCTATATATTGTATTTTTCAAGGTACACAGCCGTGTACTAAGTGATCAGACGGTGTGTATGAACAACAGTTATGAGAAATTACTTTGCAAGAGAACGCACAGTACAGTTGCCAGTTATAAGGCCTATATATTGTATTTTTCAAGGTACACAGCCGTGTACTAAGTGATCAGACGGTGTGTATGAACAACAGTTATGAGAAATTACTTTGCAAGAGAACGCACAGTACAGTTGCCAGTTATAAGGCCTATATATTGTATTTTTCAAGGTACACAGCCGTGTACTAAGTGATCAGACGGTGTGTATGAACAACAGTTATGAGAAATTACTTTGCAAGAGAACGCACAGTACAGTTGCCAGTTATAAGGCCTATATATTGTATTTTTCAAGGTACACAGCCGTGTACTAAGTGATCAGACGGTGTGTATGAACAACAGTTATGAGAAATTACTTTGCAAGAGAACGCACAGTACAGTTGCCAGTTATAAGGCCTATATATTGTATTTTTCAAGGTACACAGCCGTGTACTAAGTGATCAGACGGTGTGTATGAACAACAGTTATGAGAAATTACTTTGCAAGAGAACACACAGTACAGTTGCCAGTTATAAGGCCTATATATTGTATTTTTCAAGGTACACAGCCGTGTACTAAGTGATCAGACGGTGTGTATGAACAACAGTTATGAGAAATTACTTTGCAAGAGAACGCACAGTACAGTTGCCAGTTATAAGGCCTATATATTGTATTTTTCAAGGTACACAGCCGTGTACTAAGTGATCAGACGGTGTGTATGAACAACAGTTATGAGAAATTACTTTGCAAGAGAACGCACAGTACAGTTGCCAGTTAAGGCCTATATATTGTATTTTTCAAGGTACACAGCCGTGTACTAAGTGATCAGACGGTGTGTATGAACAACAGTTATGAGAAATTACTTTGCAAGAGAACGCACAGTACAGTTGCCATTTAAGGCCTATATATTGTATTTTTCAAGGTACACAGCCGTGTACTAAGTGATCAGACGGTGTGTATGAACACCAGTTATGAGAAATTACTTTGCAAGAGAACGCACAGTACAGTTGCCAGTTAAGGCCTATATATTGTATTTTTCAAGGTACACAGCCGTGTACTAAGTGATCAGACGGTGTGTATGAACAACAGTTATGAGAAATTACTTTGCAAGAGAACGCACAGTACAGTTGCCAGTTATAAGGCCTATATTTTGTATTTTTCAAGGTACACAGCAGTAGTGCCAAATATAGTTTGGTATGTAGCAGAGCACCTAATACACCACTAATGCCTCTCTCTGTCCCTACTCCAGCAGCTATCCCTGAATACAGCAGCCGTTCTCTGTAAAGTCTATATTGTAGTAAGCTATCACTGAAGTCCACTGTAGTAGCCCTGATAAGGGCTTTTAATCACGCTCCTGCCTGTCCAACAGCTAAAATCTGTCTCTCCCTTCTCCAGCCTCTGTCCCTGACTAAGTTCACGCAGCATATGCGTACGAGCAGGAAGAGCTGAGTTTTTAATATTCGAGGTCACATGGTTTTTCCAGCCAATGCATGTAGACGCCGTTTTCGCGCTGCCAGTGTGCTCAGCGTGCCTGTCATACCCCCCCTGCATGGTGATTGGTGGAAAAAGAGCGCCAGGGAAGGTGGGAGGGGAAACGAATTCTAGGTGCGCCATCGCCGTTATACTCGAATTAAATCGAGTACGCCGAATATCGTAGTATTCGATTGAATACCAGCTCGATCGAACACTACTCGCTCATCTCTAATTATCTACTGTTATTCTGTATATATGGTCACTGCACAGTACCACTTCTCCTGTCCTGTATAGTGGGTGTAATTCTCAGTGTCTGCTCTTATTCTGTATATATGGACACTGCACAGTACCACTTCTCCTGTCCTGTATACTGGGTGTAATCCTCAGTGTCTGCTCTTATTCTGTATATATGGACACTGCACAGTACCATTTCTACTGTTCTGTATAGTGCGTGTAATTATCAGTATCTGATCTTATTCTGTATATATGAACACTGCACAGTACCATTTCCCCTGTCTTGTATACTGGGTGTAATTCTCAGTATTTGCTCTTATTCTGTATATATGGACACTGCACAGTACCACTTCTCTTGTCCTGTATACTGGGGATAATTCTCAGTATCTGCTCATATTCTGTATATATGGACACTGCACAATACCACATCTTTTGTCCTGCATACTGGGTGTAATTCTCAGTATCTGGTCTTAGTCTGTATCTATGGACACTGATCAGTACTACTTCTCCTGTACTGTATACTGGGTGTAATCCTCAGTATCTGCTCTTATTCTGTATCTATGGACACTGCACAGTACCATTTCTCCTGTACTGTATACTGGGTGTAATCCTCAGTATCTGCTCTTATTTTGTATCTATGGACACTGCACAGTACCACTTCGCTTGCCCTGTATACTGGGTGTAATCCTCATTAACCTACAAGCAGAAAATGTGATGCCCAATAAGTATACAACCAAAATTTTCTTTTTGTGTTTTTGTTATGCGGCACTATTTATTTAATGATGGTAAATCTTGGTGCTCTTCTGATGCAGTCATGTGGTCGCCTCTTAGTCACGTGGGTGCATTCTACTCACCACCACAGTACAGGCCCTTCCTCTGGCCTGGCCCCTCCCATCATTGTGCCCATGTGATCGACTCGCGCCCACGTGACCAACGCGCAATCACGTGACCGCGATTCCTCCGTAGCTTCATTGCTGTGTTCACCTCTATGCGCCTTGACGTCTGCGCCATGCAACATCTCTCCTGCTGATAATTACATTCATTGAATCCACCTGTTTTTTTGGCTTATATATCCTCCATCCACCTCTTACTCCTACTTTCTTTTTCACCCCTGACGAAGCCATATCGGTGAAATGCGTCGGGTGAGTGGGGGACTGCCTTGCTGGCTACTTGCTGTTGATTTGTGCTTGAACTCTTATGCTATATGTACTATTTGGCTACCATGATTTCAAGTGAGTCCTTTGTTACTTTCACCTTGCTGAAGACCATTTGGTCACTCTATTTCTACAGCTCGCTTGGTTTGTGGGAAGCTTGACTGATAACTGATTGTAGTTTTTCTGATATAGGGCTATTTTGCCTATGTGTATTGCTCCCATAGCCTTTGGTACATTCTGTTATTTATTGTTGGCTAGCATGTCTGCATGTCCCCCACTAGTGGGGTCTGTGTATGTTTTTAATTGTATTATTCCCCAACATGTGGATTCCTCCATTTTTATGCATTTTTATTGAATTAATCAAGATTTGTAATTTTGTGCTATATTTTGGTTGTATACTTATTGGGCATCACATTATCCGTTTGTAGGTTAATTTGTATAATTTGTGTGGTTTTGCCCGTTGATAGGCTGAGTGATCTTTGGGTTACATTGGGTGTAATCCTCAGTATCTGCTCTTATTCTGTATATATGGACACTGCACAGTACCACTTCTCCTGTCCTGAATACTGGGTGTAATCCTCAGTATCTGCTCTTATTCTGTATCTATGGACACTGCACAGTAACACTTCTCCTGTCCTGTATAATGGGTTATATCTGCTCATATTCTATATATCTGGATACTGCAGAGTACTGCTTTTCTTGTCCGGTAAGCACTGCAGTGGTTCATAGTAAAATACAGATGTTTGTTACCAGGGAGTCTGTTTGAATTTCATGGTCCCTGTGGTTCGGCCAGCATGAAGCTCTTAACAGGTTCCGTTCAAATGACTGTGACGACAACAGAAGAAATTAACAATGTTTGGGGGTGGGGGGGGGGATGATGCAACCTTTGCACTTGGCCCACCAATGCATTAAAATGGCCTTTGCCAAAAAGAGAACAAAAACTTCATATGATCCCTGATTAAACATGTATTATAAGTCTATGACTTATGTGGATAGGGTATAAGTCAATATCTTGGAGCAAAACCTTTGTAGGTGTGCTCCCTTAAACACTATATTATGCCTAGTGCAGGGCCGGGAGAAAGTGGGGGGTGTATGACACAGGGATTCAAATACTGTGAAAGGGAGACACTTTGTGTCCTGCACCACTCCCTCTGGCCCTGCACTAGGTATTAAACAGCCTTAGGATTACCTTGAGAGTCCCTTTTTATCCTATCCACATCCACAGTGCAATTGTCAAATAGATTACATCTACCCTGTATACCAGAACATGGGTATCTTGAAAAAAAGTAGAAATGATCTGCTTTTATGTTCTATCTTCATATATGCAGTAGACACCACTATAGTGGGCAAAACCAAAAAATATATACAATCATCTACAACACATCCCAGCAATAATTCTACACTGCCTGTGGCCTGAAATGCCTGAAATACTGTGCCTCCACAGTATTCTCCTGTATTGCCGTCCTGAGGAAAACGGTACAGTTCAATTTAGGAGGGCACCTGCAGCCGCCAGGCATGTACATAAGTTCCTGATGGTCCTAACATTAAGGTCAAGAGCAACAGATCATTATATATCTGGCTGGAAACCATGAGAAATGCTTTGGCATCCCCCCTGAGTATCATCCCAATGGGGTCTATGACCAGTGTGCCCCTGAGCTGATTACTGCAGCATTGCTTCCGTTGATGTAATTGGGGAAGTGCTGCAGTAACCAGCTCCATCCACTGCACAACAGACAGAGTTTGACCTCCACCGATCAGATAGTGATGGCCTATCCTAAGGATAGGCCATTACTTGTAAAAGACAGCAGATAATCACTTTAACGTTTACGACAAAATGGTGAATTCATCATCTATTCTTATACAGGTCTATTATAATCTGCTATGAATTCCAGTCTTTTTCTATTGCTGGTATCAAAACACAAAGTAACCTTAACCTTCGCCCTTCTTTCTTATAGGAGACCTTAAAGTGTGCCGCTATCCCTCTGTCAGAAAAGAATCATTTCAATCACTTTCAGTTACTTATCTTACTGTTTATTATATGTTGTTGATCCTTGCCTGTGAGCTTCAAGTGTTCTTTCTCAATCCCTTCCTGGCCTGTTAGTAAGTGATGGATTTTATAGTAAGGAACAGTCACGTATCTGTAGATATCAGCCAGTACTTGTATATTGCAGACTGGCTTTTGTGCAGAATAAGTATATGTTAGAAATTGTTCACCTAGGGAAGGTGACCCGTAGGTGTTCCAGCAGTGAAGATTGATTTGAAGTTCCTGGATCCTAGTGCAAAAGCTGTAACCATTTACAATGCCTTGTAAAAGTGTTCTCCACCTCCCCAACACAGACACTCTTGAGTTTTTCCTGTGTTGCTGCATTTCAACATGGAATTAATATGGATTTTAATTTAGATTTTATGTAATGAACCTGACAAAATAGTCCAAATTGTTACAGAGTAATGAAAAAAAATAATGTTTAAAAACTAACTTAAAGGGGTTAGCCAATTTGTGACTACTGTTGACCAATGTGTATGTAAGATGACCATATGACACTTAACAATATAGTCTGTTGATATTATGTGATGTTTGCTATATTTCATACGCGATGCCCCTTGTTGGGCAAATCTTCTGTGCTGTCCACACAGAGGTTCTGTCTAAAAGATGGCCACTGATGGAAGGTCATGTCATCAGAAACATCACTCCTGCACTAAACTCTCAACACTGTAAGTGCAGATGGCAGGTGTAGTGTATTTGAATGTGTCTGGTCACATGAGCTTACGTTGGCAGCCATTTTTGAATAGGACCTCCATGTGGAGAGCACAGAAGAACTGGTCATCAAGTGCGCATACCTTATGAAATATGAAAAATGGTGCAAAAGATCAACAAACACTATATTAGTAAGTGAGGTATAGTCATGTTACATACACATTGATCAGTAGTAACCAGAAAGTGGCCAACCCCTTTAAAAGATGAACAGTTATGAGTCCATAATGTATATATTTTTCCCTCTGCTAAGAAATACCTAATTAAGGTCTGCTCCAACCAATTCATTTCAGAAGTCACAGAATTAGTTAAATAAGGTCTCCCTGTGTGCAAAGTGTCACGTGACCTGTCATATGATGTGAGTATAAATACTGCTGTTCTGTAAGACTCCTGAGTCTACAAACTACTATGCAAGCAACATGAAGACCATGGAGCTCTTCAAACAGGTCAGAGACAAAGTTGTAAAGAAGTATTGATCAGGGTTGGATTGTAAAAAAAAAGACAAGCGAAAGCCGTCCGCCAAAACTCACAGACCGAGCAAGGAGCATATTAATCAGAGATTGAACAAAAACACTGATAACTATAATGGAGCTCCAAAGATCCACAATGGAGACTGAAGTATCTGTTCATAGGACCACTATAAGCCATACACTTTGTGGGACATTATAGGAGAGTGGAACAGAAAAAAATAATTGCCATAAGAAGATAATAAAATAATTTGTCAAACATTATCCGGTAGACTCCCTAAATACATGAAAGAAGGTTCTCTGGCCAGGTGAGACTAAAATTGAAGTTTTTGGCCATCCTGGAGAATGAAATGTGTGACATTATCCCAAAACTTCCTATCACCCCAAGAACATAATTCCTATAGTGAAGGCTGGTGGTGGCGGCATCATACTGTGGGAACACTTTTATTCAGCAGAGATGGGAAAGATAGCTAAGATTGGAAAATTATAAATTTGTAAGAACTTTAGGATACAGGCTTGTTGCATTTGAGTAACTGGAATTCATAGGGCCTCATTACAAAGTCAGCAACAGATCCCTCTCCCCAGGAAACTTGTGGATGGATAGTGTTGCTGTGTATCACATATTTTGACCAAATGGAACCCCTATATTAGAGCTGGCTAGCAAAAAACCATCAATGTTTTTCATGTACATAAGAGGGGCACTTTCATTTTAGGGTCCTGCAGGAACCGGGCAAGTTCACAGATCTGATTCCTAATGGACATTTTTGCTAATTTTCCATGCCAAAACCCAAGTAAAACAAACAAACAAACAAAAAAGTTGCGCTTACCATACTCTGGGTTATGGTAACAAAGCAATTGTCATGTCCATTGTTACCTCAACCTCATTGTAGAAACCATACCTAGTGGCATCACGTTAGTCCCATTGAGTGGGGCCAAATCTGAGTGCAGATCTGTAATATTAACAAAAGCAAATCCACAGTAGAATTCCAAGGTTCATCCTCAAATTTCTGTCATGGTAGATTTCCCGATGAAATTTCAGGTCCTTACAGTTACTTTATAGTAATAGTTATACAACAATTATCAGAGGTTTCTGTTATAATGCACTGTGCATCTGTGTAATTGTCATATAACTAGGTCAGGCTTTCATTCATAGACAATGAAGGAACTCATTTAATGCCTACAAACAGAGATCTTGAAAACCATAAGGGAGTGATGCACCCAGTATATCAGACAACTCCATAACATTTCATTATCCAATGACCAAATCTATTTGCTGAAAGCAAAATCTCCCTTTCAGAGCCAGATGTATGCTGTCTGTGTTTACTGTCTACGGGACAGGTTTTTCTCATTAGAAGAGAGATAACACAAATGTCTGGTTCTGATTTCACGGCAATCACTTCCCAAACCCATTACATTATCACTTTCTGGTTAGATTGATCTTGGCCTGAAATTAATTTATGGTGTGTTTAGACAAGGTAGGTGTGAATGGATACGACGTGTGCCTGAAGTGCAGGTGGTTAAGTGTGTTATGTTCTGGTTCCATGTGCAGCATGATCACACCAATGTTTTGTTTTGGGATTTTGGGATGTGAAATATACATGGCAATTAACCCAAGGATCAGATCCTCAACCATTACTACAATTCAGTCCTGAAATACATGCTCCATGGACAAAAGTATTGGGGCACCTATTTTACACCTGCTGGAGCTTTTATGACATCCCGTTCAAAATACATAGCCATTAATATAAAGTTATATCCGCTTTGCAGCTAAAATAACTTCCACTCTTCTGTGAAGGATTTCTACAAGATTTTGCATTACGTTTGCAGGAATTTTTAAAGAACATTTGTGAGGTCAGACATTGATGTTGTACGAGAGGGCCTGGTTCAAATCTCTGTTCTAGTTCATCTGAAAGTTATTTGATGAGGTTGAAGTCAGGGCCAGTCAAGTTCTTCCACACCAGACTCACCTAAACATGCCTTTATGGACCCTGCTTTGAGCACTGAGGCACAGTCATGCTGGAACAGAAAAGGACCTTCCCAAACTGTTAGGACAAAGTGGAAAGCATACAGTTGTGGAAAGGGAAAGCATGCTGAAGTATTGAGATTTTCCTTCACTGGAACTAACGGGCCTAAGTCAACCTCTGAACCCCATACCATTATCCGTCCTCTAACCTAGACTAATTCATCAGACTGCCAGATAGAGAAGCTGATTCATCACTCCACAGAGTACATTTCCACTGCTCCAGAGTCCAGTGGTGGCATGCTTTACTCTACTCCATCTGATGCATGGGATTGTGCTTGGTGATGTAAGGCTTTGATGCAGCTGGTTGGTCAAGTGGCTCAGTGCTGGTGTATTGCAATGCTGGGGTCCAGGGTTCAAATCTGACTAAAAACAATGCAGTTGTGGATTTTGCATGTTCTCCCTGTCTTTGTGTAGGTTTTCTCCCACCCAGACATACTGATAGTAAACATAACTGTAAGGCATGACAATGTCTGCAATCACTGTGCTATATAGAGATAAATAAGTATATAATGCCATTGAGCTCCCAGGACAGCAAACTGTTTTCTGCTGATGTTAATGCCAGGCAAGGTTTGTTGGCAACTTTTATGCACCATGTGATTTAGCTGTCAGGAACGCCTCTCTGAAACTTTACCTGGTCGGTCACTTTGTGGTTGCTGTAGTTCCTAAATGCTTCCACTTTACAATAATACCAATCTCAGTTTACCGTGGAATATTTAGGAGGGAAGTAATTTCATAAACTGACTTGTTGCAATGGTGTCCTCCTATTACAGTATCACGCTGGACTTCAGTAAGCTCTTTAGAATGACCCATTCTTTCACAAATGTTTGTAAAGGCGGACTGCATGGCTAGGGGCTGGATTTTATACACTTGTGGCAATGGAACTGAATGAAACACCTAAATTCAATGATTAAATGGTGTGTCCCAATACTTTGTCTAGATAATGTAATTTCGGGACAAAGTTAGTCTCAGTTAGTATTCCTTCCCTCTCCACAAAATAAAATGAAAGAATAACATTTACACCACTACCCTGCTACTTCAGTTTTGGCTATTTCCCCTCATGCTTTACACTGTAACTGAGTGCTCTCCTATTATCTGCTGTATGTTAACACATGTCCAGCATATATACATGATTATGACAAATATAGACTTATTATAAGTTACAAGATACCAAATAATCAGTGAGAAGATGAAAACTACCAGGTAATCGATTTAGTCACATACGGTATATATTAAACCAAATAGGTGTCAGAAAGGAGAAAAAGTGTTTCTGCTATATCTTACCTTGAGTCCCATGATGTAGAGAGCTCAAACTTTCTCCTGTCCTGCTTCCTGGGATGATATTTCCTGACCTTTTCCAACTTCCTCATCTGGATCATGAGATATTGAACAGAGGCACTCTATATTCTTACATATGATGAGAACATCACACTACTGTTTGCAGGTACCTAGATTGTCCAGATCCCTAACAAGCCAGCCAGGAGTACTTCTCAGCTCTCTGCCATAGACTGAATGGTAAAATGAGCTACAATTTACACAAGGCAAAGTTCTACAATGATGAAGTTCATTTCATATATAAATGTGAGACAACTGTTTGATAGACCATCACACTGGTGTGTACTAATAGAAAAATGTCAGAAAAATGTAGAAAACAGATTCATTCAGCCATATATGAGCATTATCCTAAAAAGGTATTGATACGCTCAGCCAACAAATTCTATAATGGAACCCACTGTGCAGCTGTTCAGAAGAGGCCTATTTTTTTTACTTATATAATTTTATATACTTTATACTTAGAATTTTTTTCACCTGAACAACCCCTTAGTTTTCCAACCAACCGGGGAAATGTGAATGTCCAACGTGACAACACTTCTGGCACTGTCTGCCTTATTTTATAATACCATATTCATTCAGCAATATGGTGCTCCATTACAGTACACTGAAATGGCTTCCAGATTATTAGGCATGTTTTATCTTCTAGTATTATATTTTGTCTTTTAGAATTATATTGTAGTGCTGTGTACAGTTTTCATTTTAATTAAAGGGGTATTCCAGTTTATATAATAGGAAATCATACAATTTTCTAACACATGTATTTAAAATTCTGCATACAGTACATACCATTCTTATATTAGGCAGTTGAACCCTATATGCGGTAGACTGGTAAACCCCATGTACCAGTCCTGTGTAATGTATCCATGGCCTAACCAAAACAAGGCATCAGCCATGTTACACTCTTCACATTATGTGAACAGTCAAGTAAATACACATTCATGTGTTGAAAAAATGACTTTATTGTTGTTATTGTAGTAAGTGAATTACTGTATTTAAATGGCCACCTGTTTCTAGGTGATGCTGTAAAATGGCTGCCTGCCTCTAGGTGATATTATCAGGTTGTTAATAAAGTTTGGAGTTAAAAACAAACACACACACACACACACACACACAGATCTGCTTCTATATAGACACTGACAGACATGATGAGATTCTACTGCAGGTAACAATAGTATATAGTGTACATACTGTAAATACTGTAAGTAGTGTGAATACTGTATATTCTGTACATGGTCTGCTCCCCAATACACTACTATTTGCCTGATAGATACCTGGGCAGTTAAATGAAAGTGGGGTCACATGATAGTTGTAAGGTTCAATATACACAAAAGGACGGCAGCATCCCAAATCCAAAAAAGGCTTTTTCTTTATTTAAATTCCAGTGGGTTCCATGAAAATTGTACAAAGTTAATGGCCATCAGGTGGACCAATGCAACGTTTCGGCTAATCTCTAGCCTTTATCAAGCATATTACACCGTGTGATCTCAAATCTTAAATAGTACATGTAGCTCCTCCTCTCATCTACATGCATCAATTAGTGAATTCCATTAGTTATGCTAAACAATAGGTTTCAAACTTCCACCAATGTGAAGGGTACTCACAGAGGTATTCACTCCCACTCACCTATCATAGGACAGACATCATACTACACCTGTGTAGGTCATCTGACAGACCCCCATCCGCGTGTGCACGTCTCCAGAGCGTCTCCATTGTTGCACTGCGCATGTCTACAGGATCATATTGATCCCACCGCGCTTCGTACACTCGTATAACAGGCTCCTCCCCCTCTCTTTTCGTTATTCGGTCATGGGACCGCTCCGATCATGTGACCGCACCCGGTCAGCTGCTCAGAGAGGAACCCTCCCATATGTTAATCTTATAACGCTCAACAAAGCGTCTCCGTTGTCATAGAGATCAGGTCTACCGATCGATATTATTGGCTGCGTTCAGCGCAATCCTGCGCATTGATCATGCAGTCATCTGTCAGGTTAGCACCATGTTCAGATCTCTTTATTAAATATCCATTGTATACATTATTCGTTTACTCTTCCTAATCGAGGGAGCCACCTTCTATTTGCTATATTCTACAATTCGCCATACGGGACGTGCACACTGGATGTCGGTCTCCCAATGTCCATCTAAAATATAAAAACCAAACAAATATATACATTAAAACACGTTAGTAAAATCACACACTATCATCCCAATGGCTTATAGAAGAAGACATCATACATTTTACATTTTAGTCCAAGTTACTTACATTGAATTCAATGTTCATCCCATATGGTTGTAGGGCCTTTAGATTAAAAATCCACCTTAATTCTTTTTTTCTTAGTAATTTCTCCCTATCTCCCCCTCTCCTCAGAACTTCCACCGAATCAATAACCCGAAATCTCAATTGGTTAACTGAATGTCCATTCTCAATAAAGTGCTTTGCTACTGGCTTCTCAATCATTTTTTTCCTGATTGTACTTTTGTGTTTGTTAATTCTTTCTCTAATTTCCATCGTCGTCTCCCCAACATAAATCATACCACAAGGGCACACTATCATGTAAATTACATATTGGGATCTACATGTAAAGAATCCCCTAATATTGAATGTCTCCCCCGTGTAAGGATGTGCAAAGGTATCACCCTTGATCATGTTGCCGCAATTGCAGCAACCTAAGCAAGGGAAATTACCCATCTTTTTCGGGGCTAGAAGTCTCTGCCGTTCAACCTGTCTTCCACCAACGTCAGATTTCACCAATCTATCACATAAATTAGCATTCCTCCTGTATGACATTAATGGTTGTGTTTGGAAGCCACCCACATTTGGTAATCCCTTCTGTAGGATATGCCAATCCTTCTTCAGAATATTGGCTATTCTCCCACTACACTCACCATAAGTAGACACAAATGGAATCCTTTCGGCCTTATTCAATCTCCTCTCCTTTCTTATTAAAGTAGTCTCCCTCATGGTTTTTTTCACTCTTTCTTTTGTCATTGATAGTAGTCTATGGGGATACCCTCTGGCCATAAATTTAAAGCACATTTCCTCTACACGTTTATCAAATGTATTGTCATCTGAAACTATCCTCCTCACTCTCAATAATTGGCTCCAAGGGAGCGATTGTATCATACTGTGAGGATGACTGCTATCATATAACAGCACATTATTTTTATCTGTACTTTTTTGAAAAATGTCTGTTTTCATTACACCATTCTCTATATACACACGCACATCTAAGAATTGCAATTCTTTCCTAGAGACCACTTTAGTGAATCGCAATCCTGGTATAGCAGAATCCAAATGCGTATGGAATGATTCCAGTTCTTCTAGTGTACCACACCAAATCATGAAGACGTCATCGATGTAACGCCGCCAGCACAGGATCCTCTCCATGAAGCGCGACCGGTACACCAGCTCATCCTCAACAGCCGCCATGTAGATGTTAGCGTACGTAGGGGCCATATTGGCCCCCATCGCCGTACCGCGTTGCTGTTGGTAGAAGCGGTCCCCAAAGAGAAAATAATTCCTCCGAAGGACCACCTCCAATAGCTGGAGGACCAGCCGCGTACAACCTGGAGAGAACCCCGCGCCGGCAAGCGCCACACCCACAGCCCTCAGACCTGCCTCATGTTCAATAGAGGTGTACAATGACACAACATCAAAAGATGTCAGATAAAATATCTGGGGCAAATTCAACTCACGTAATTTTAACAGGAATTGACCTGTGTCTTGAATATAGGAGGGAGCGTTGATAGCGTATCCACGCAGTATTCTATCCAGAAATGTAGCAATTGGGCTGAAGATGGAGTCTCTGCCCGAGACTATGGGTCTCCCTGGTGGATCTACCAACCTTTTGTGAATCTTGGGAAGTATATACAATACTGGGGTTATAGGTTGTTGAACCCTCAGATATTCACTCAAATCATCATCTATCAAGTTATCTTCCCTAGCCTGCGTCACAATACGTTTTATATCGCCCATAATCTCGGGCTTGGGGTCCATCTTCAGCAACCTATATACCTCAACATCGTCCAACTGTCTCTGGACCTCTGAAGTATATTTAATCGTATCCATCACAACGACTGCACCTCCCTTATCGGCCGGTTTTACAGTAATTGCCTTGTTCATTTCAAGATCCTTTAAAGCTTTCCTCTCCTGAAAAGATAAATTAGGCACCATTCTTTTGATGCCAGATTCCCTCAATTGCCCAATCTGTTTGCTGACAATCTCAATATATGATTCAACTATGTGGTTGTTCTGTGGAGGGGAGAATGTACTCTTCATTCTAAGATCATAATCTTTTAAACACAACATGTCATCATTTCTATTAGTACCCTTACATTCAATCTTATCAGAAATAGAAGAGAAATATGCTTTTAGTCGTAATCTCCTAAAGAATTTTTGTAAATCCAATTCTACATCAAACCAGTTACATTGCTTAACAGGGCAAAAAGAGAGTCCCCTACTTAAGACCTTAATCTCGTCCGTTCTTAGTGACACTGACGAGATGTTTACTACCAATTCATTTAGTTCTGGGGATTCCGTCTTGTTGATCTCGCCTGCATCCCTCTCATCCGGTTCGTGTGGATAGAGGGGGGTATATTTCTTCTGGGCCCTGTGGTGTTTCCTTCCGCCCCTCCTAATCCTCCTCTTCCACGTTTTCATACGTATTATTTTACTATGATAGTTTTAAGGGTCACATGATGGCTCCCATGACGCCACGTTTAATCCTATGCAGCTCTGCTATGGATGCATTTTACAGGACTAAAATGGGTCATACATTTTTTTTTTTTTTCAAATTTAGGGGCTACTATATGGAAATAATAAAGGTCTGCAAGCAAAATTTTGAATAGACGTATATTAGAAAATTGTTCAACATCCTATTCTCTTCATAAATAAATGTAATCATTACAACTGGAATACCTCTTTAACCCTTTCTACCCTGGAGGTTTTTTCGGTTTTGCGTTTACGTTTGGCGCTCCCTGCCTTGATACAGCCATAACTGTTTTATTTTTCTGTTCACATAGCTGTATGAGGGCTTGTTTTTTGCGGGACAAGTTGTAATTTCCAACGCCACCATCTAATATTGCATATGGTGTAGTGGGAAACGGGAAAAAAATTCCAAATCAGGTAAAATTGCAAAAAAAAACGCAATTCCGCCACAGTTCTACGGGTTTTTTATTTATGGCGTTCGATGTGCATTCAAACTGACCAGTTACTTTCATTCTACTAGTCAATATGAATCCGGTGATACCTATTATGTATAGTTTTTCTTGCGTTTTGAAAAAATTATAAAAGTTGGACATTTTTTTTTCATTTCTTGACCCCTATAACTTTTTGGTAGTTATGTGTACGGAGCTGTATGGGGGCTCATTTTTTGCGGAGCGATCTGAACTTTTTAATGATACCATTCTGGGGTGTGTATGACTTTTTAATCGCTTTTTATTTAATAAAAAAAATGACAAAAAATGACGAATTGGCCATTTTGACGCTTTTTTCCGTTTCGCTGTTTTCCGTATGGATATGGATACCCATAATGTGAATTTTTAAATTTTTTTTAATACTTTTATTTTTATTTTCGGGAAAGGGGGGTGATTTGAACTTTTAAGTTTTTTATTTTTTTAAAACTTTATTTATTTTTTTTACACTTTTTTATAGTTCCCATAGGGAACTATAACTAGCAATCATTTAATTGCTTATATCATAGACTTGCACTTGCATTGGAGTCTATGATGATTTTAGTGCTTTCCTATGGAGTCCTATTACTATTTACTATGACAGGGGCTGCTGCAGGCACGCCCCGGCTCCTCCGATCGCCACCCGGGGGAGCCGGAGCAGCACCGGAGCTTGCGCTTCCGGAGTTTGCAGCCTTCGGGTGCCGCGGTCAGCCTTGACCGCAGCACCCGAGGGGTTAAATGCTGATCGTGGACATTAGCTGCGGGTGTCTGCTAGTGGGAAAAGCAGGTAACCCGCGGCCATCACGCCCACTCCGTGCAGGAGCGGGCGCCATCTTTAAAGTCCCGGCCAGCGCCGTACTAGTACGGCGCTGGTCGGGAAGGGGTTAAATGACGTGTGAATGTATCTTATTTTTTTTCTTTTTTAAATCTTTGCATAGCTAAGGGAAAACAGATGCAAATCAATGATTTGATCCTACACTGACTGTCTTGAAAGAGCCTTCTCTTTCCATCCATGCAAGCTGTTCACCACAGTAATTAGTATCAGCATTACATCTACTAAGGTATAATTGTTTCATCAGTCATGGACACGAAAGTGAAATGTTCCCTAAGTACAGGAAAAGTAAATCCCTTCCCTACATCAAATAACCCATGTAACGCTGCAGTGCTCAAGTCTATACGTATGTTCTGCTTTTTTTTTATTCATCAAGCCTTCACAGATGTTCAGATCTGATTTTATTTTCCATCTTTTGTTATTGCGCAATGTTTAACTCTATCGATAATGAACATAACATGAAACCACAATAATGACTCCTTCTAGAAAAGCGACTGAAGTCATTACCACAAATGAAGCACAGCACATGACTGGATCTAAGCCACGGCGAATTTGCTGTGACATCTTATTAAATAACACTCTTCTTGTTTATTGCCTTGACACCATTACTCTACAGAAATGTGGCGCAAATGAGATAAACTAATAAACTCTTGAAAATGTTGCTGGTTGGCCTGGGCTGTTTAACGAAAGATGTTAATAATTAAGTAAAAGATGAAAAAAAGCTTGAAATTCCTCACACACACAGATTATACTCTGGCGTTTTTTCTGGCAGTCGTGGCACACATTGGGGGTAATGTATTAGGGCTTTAATACCACATTGGTTGCATTATAAAGTCACAAGTAAACAAGGACTACAAGTATCAGCACATTGCCAAGACACATGCAAACTGTGGAAACATGAATAAATGTAAATCACATTACCGTTATTTGGGATGAGTGAACCCGAATTGCAAAGTTTGGGTTTGTACCGAACTTTGCAAGTTTAGGTACCTGGACCCGAACCAAGACTTTTTCACTAAAGTCCGGGCTCAGTGTTCAGGTGATTTTATTATTTTCTGTTATAGTATGGTTATATCAGAAAATAATAGCAAAATGAAAAATAATATGGCCATTTACGGGTTAAAAAAAAACCCAACTCACCTCATTCACTTGATCGCGCTTCAGCAGTCTCTTCTATCGTCATTCAGAGGGACCTGCCAAAGGACCTGCGATTTATGCGGTGAGGTCATTGCGCACATGACAGGTCCTGCTGAATGAAGATAGAAGAAACTGCTGCAGTGCAATCAAGTGGATAAGGTGAGGGTTTTTTTATCCCTTTTTTTTTACCCCTAAATGGCCATATTGTTTTGCATTCTGCCTTAAGAATGCTATTATTTTCCAATATAACCATGTTATAACAGAAAATAATACAGTGAAATTTGGGTCCCTATTGACTTCAATGGGGTTCGGGGACAAGTTCCGGTCAAGTTTGGGTCTCAAACCCAAACTTTGACCTGAAGTTCGCTCATCCCTAACCATTATAAAGTATAGAGTATAATATAGCTTATATAAAGAGTATAATATAGCAGAACTGTACATTGTCCTGAATTTTGTAGGCCAGAAACCGAGGAGACGCAAGTCTAATAGTGTAGGCCCCATCTGTTGAAAGCCACCTAGTCACTGGTAGTTCAGCAAGACACAATTTTCATATACCGTAGTAAGCAGAGCAGTAATGCAAAAAAAGGCATATTTACTGTTACTTTTAAGTTGCAGCCATGGTAGCATGCACCTGAACTCTTTTTTCACAATTGTTGGAGGTGCTGGTCTAATTTTTTATTTTTTTTTGCATTAAAAAGTCAAAAATTATGGCACACACCATATCTGGTGGCACACCATTATTTTTGACTTATAAAGAGATTAAAAAATTGTCTAACGTGTAGGTTGAGTGCACTGATCGGTCAGGTACCTTCAGACCAAATGTTAATGCTATAGAAATGAAAAATGAAAAAGGCTCTCAAGACACTGGGATATACACTTTAATCAGAATGAATCTTTGAACAAGACATATAAAATTATGTAATAAAATTAAAAATGAAAATAAAATAAGTAATGGATGACAGTCAATATAATGATTTATATAGTACTGTATCGCTGCAAGTTGGGATATGATAGCAGAGATACATAGTACTTTTCTTAAAAGGGTTTTCTGAGACTGAAATAATGATGACTAGGGATGAGCGAATCGACTTCGGATGAAACATCCAGGAGCTCAGTACAATATTAGAATGTATTGGCTCCAATGAGCTGAAGTTATTGCTTTATAATTTATTTGTACTGTAAAAAAAACCTTTCCAGAGCTCGGGTTTGGTAACTAATGATGACCTATCCTCTGGATCTGATTGGTCGGGGTCTGACACCCGGGACCCCCGCAGATCAGCTGTTTGAGAAGGCAGTGGCACTCGCAGTAGCGCCGCAGCCTTCTCCCATCTTTTCCTAGGCCTTTGACAACACATTCATTGATCACGTGGCCTAGGAGCAACTCAGCCCAATAGAAGTGAATGGGGCTGAGTGTGATACCCAGCACAGCTGCTATACAAAGTACGGCGGTGAGCACAGAGAAGTCCGTTGTGCTCACAGCTGCACAGGTGCCTTCTCAAACATCTGATTGGCGAGGATCCTGGATGTCGGACCACTAGCGATCAGATACTAATGACCTATCCAGAGGATTGGTCTCATCACTGATATTAAACTCTTGGAAAACCGTTTGCTTATGTAAACGTATCCAACATCAGAGCCTTTCCAAAAATGCTGGTATATGCAATAGTTTTGAACTCACGCTCCCCGGAAAAAAAACAGTGTTCGGGATCACATTGTCTCGTGGTGTGTTCGGCTGCCATTTTCGGTGTACCATGAATGATCTGGCTGCAGTGGAAATTAGCGCTCGTGCAGTAAACTTTTCTGCCTTTCTGCGCTCTGTGGTTTCACAGCGGTGCACGCTAGTTCTCGTCAGTGCCGAGTGAACAATTTAAGGACCCTTTCTAGTAACATAGTTTATAAGGCCGAAAAAAAAAATCTGTCTATCCAGTTCGGTCTGTTATCCTACAAGTTGATCCAGAGGAAGGCAAAAAACCCTGTGAGGTAGAAGCCAATTTTCCCCAAATTCCTTCCCGACTCCAATCAGGCAATCAGAATTACTCCCTGGATCAACGACCCCTCTCTAGTAACTATAACCTGTAATATTATTACCCTCCAGAAATACATCCAGGCCCCTTTTGAACTCTTTTAGTGAATTTACCATCACCACCACCTCATCAGGCAGAGAGTTCCATAGTCTTACTGCTCTTACAGTAAAGAATCCTCTTCTATATTTGTGTACAAAACTTCTTTCCTCCAGATGCAGAGGATGTCCCCTTGTCACAGTCCTGGGGATAAATAGATCATGGGAGAGATCTCTGTACTGATCCCTGATATATTTATACATAGTTATTAAATCTTCCCTCAGTTGTCTTTTTTCTAAAGTAAATAACCCTAATTTTGATAATCTTTATGGGTACTGTAGTCCACCCATTCCAGTTATTACTTTAGTTGCCCTGCTCTGAACCCTCTCCAGCTCTGCTATGTCTGCCTTGTTCACAGGAGCCCAGAACTGTACACAGTACTCCATGTGTGGTCTGACTAGTGATGTGTAAAGTGGCAGGAGTATGTTCTCATCATGGGCATCTATGCCCCTTTTGATGCAACCCATTATCTTATTGGCCTTGGCAGAAGCTGTCTGACACTGGTTTCTACAGCTTAGTTTGCTGTTTACTAAAATTCCTAGGTCCTTTTACATGTCAGTGTTACCCAGTGTTTTACCATTTAGTATGTACTGGTGACTTGCATTATTCCTTCCCATGTGCATAACCTTACATTTGTCAGTGTTAAACCTCATCTGCCACTTCTCTGACCAAGCCTCCTGTCTATCCAGATCCATCTGTAGCAGTGTACTGTCCTCTTCTGTGTTAATTACTTTACACAGTTTAGTGTCATCTGCAAAAATTGATATTTTACTGTGCAAGCCTTCTACAAGATCATTAATAAATATATTGAAGAGAATACTGACCAATACTGACCCCTGTGGTACCCCATTAATGACAGTGACCCAATCTGAGTGTGTGCCGTTAATAACCACCCTCTGTTTTCTATCACTGAGCCAGTTACCTACCCACATACAGACATTTTCTCACAGGCCAATTGTTCTCATGAACAATATGGTTTGTGTCCCAATCTGTTCACAAAGGGTTTACTGTCTAGCTGTGTGAATCATGATTTTTACTTTCACTAAACACTTATTTAAGCCACATTCTTATCAGTAAGATAAGTAGTGAGCTATAATGGGTGTTTATAATGTCAGAGAGCAGAGATAAGGAGTCCATCAGATTAGGTTACTTTCACATTTGCGTTTTTGCTGGATCCATCATGGATCAGCAAAAACGCTTCCATTCGGATAATAAAACCGGCTGCATCCATTATGAACGGATCTGGTTGTATTATCTCTAAAATAGCCATGGGTACCGGATCCCTTTTCTTTTGTGTCCGGGAAAACGGACAAGACATCCGGCATGAAACACATTGTAAGTCAATGGTGCCGGATCCGTCTTGCTCCACATCCCATGATGCACTCAAAAACACATTCTGGTGCACTCCATACGTTCAGTTCAGTTTTATCCCCATTGACAATGAAAGGTGACAAAACTGAAGCGTTTTCTTCCGGTATTGAGATTCTATGATGGATCTCAATACCAGAAAGGAAAAATGCTGATGTGAAAGTAGCCTTAGCTGGCTGACAGAGCATAGAGAATATTCAGATCTCTCTATTAGGGCATCTCAGCTCTGTACAGAAAAAAGTTCTCCATATTT
This sequence comes from Rhinella marina, assembly GCA_900303285.1. Taxonomy (NCBI): domain Eukaryota; kingdom Metazoa; phylum Chordata; class Amphibia; order Anura; family Bufonidae; genus Rhinella; species Rhinella marina. The sequence continues at coordinate 90,520 of ONZH01028828.1, forward strand.
GTAATAAACACCAATTTAAAAAATGATTTTTAGCTCTAAATGAATACAATACAATAATTTTAAAAAATTTCCCCCAAAGGTGTATATAGTGCAGTGTGTGATAAATTCTTTGTATATGGCAAAGGAAATTTGGACACCTGACCATTAGTGTTGAGCGAGCATGCTCGGCCGAACTCGCTGTTCGGCCAAGCATGCCTACGCTCGGGTCCGCTCGGTGTTTGGCCAAACACAGAGTGTACTCGAGTGCAATGCTCGTCCCCTAGATGGATCCGTTATGACCCCAATGCAAGTCAATGGGGATGGATCCGTTTGGTTTGACACAATAGTAAACGGATCCGTCCCCATTGACTTGCATTGGGGTCATGATGGATTCCTGGAGAAGGAAAAAAGAGGGGACCTCACGCCATTTTTTAAAATTATTTAATTATTTTTTTTAAAAAAAAAGCGTGGGGTCCCCCCTTTTTTCCTTCTCCAGCCGGATACAACCAGCAGCGGCAGCCTGGCACTACCAGAGTGGGAAGAGACATGGTTATTGGCCCTTCCCAGCCTAATGGTACCAGCCTTCAGCGCCCCAGAACCGGACCCAAAATTTAGAAGGTCCGGTCCTGCGGGTACCCGGCTCTTCCCGACACCCCTGGTGGCGGTGGGTGCCGGGGTAATAGATGTTGGGATTAGTGCTGGCCATACCGGCAAGCACTAAGCCCAGTATTAGTAATCAGGGCCGTCTGTAGATAGCTGTGATTACTAAAACTGCAAAAACACACACACTTATAAAATATTTTATTGAAATAAATACTCCCCCAGACCCCTGTTTGACCATTTTAGTTAAAAAATAATCCGAATCCGAAGTAGTCCTCTGCATTCACGATCCTGAAAAATAGAAAACAAACAAACAAGTGGGGGGTGCCTGGTTTACTCCCATAGACTTCAATTATGCTCGGGTGCTCAGCCGAGCACTTGAGCACCCCTGAGTGCTCGGCCAGAGCACCCAAGCACCGCTGTGCTCGATCATCACTACTGCCCATCAAACTTGTATGATCTTGTTGGACATCCCATCCCAAAACCACAGGATTTCCTTTGCCACTAAAACAGCTTCTGTCTTTCTGGGAAGGCTTTTTACAGTATTTTGGAGTGTGTACGTGAGAATATATACTCATTCAACCAGAAGAGCATTTGCGAGGCCAAGCACTGATGTTGGACAAAAGACTGGCTTCTAATTAATCTCAAATGTGTTCAATAGTGTTTTTCAGTTTTTCATCAGCCTAACTGAATTATTCCCTTCTTTATAGTGAACATATATGGGCAGGTTCACATCACCGTTATGGATTCTGTTATTGTTTTCCGTTATAACATGGTTATAAAGGAAAATAATGGAATCCATAAGACATAAGTCAAAACAGAAACCTTTAAGAGGCATTCTGTTTTGATCCTTCATAATACAAGTCTATGAGCAGCATAACGGATCCGTCCTGCTTTCCATTATGCAGGAGTCCAGTCCTGCATAACGGAAACCCGGACGGATTTGTTATGCTGTTATGCTTATTGTTTGCAAAACGGAAGTGTTTCAAATTCTCCGTCATAATAGAAGTCTATAGGCAATCATCACGGATCTGTCTGGTTTCTGTTATGCAGAACGGACAAAAAGTTCTGTCGACAGGACTTTGTTTTCCGTCTTGCATAACGGGAACCAGACGGATCCGTTATGATTGCCCATAGACCTCTATTATGATGGATCAAAACGGAATGCTTCCGTTTTGACTTCTGTCTTATGGATTCTGTTATTTTTCATTATAACCATGTTATAACGGAAAACAAAAATAACTTAGCAACATAGTAACATAGTTTGTAAGGCCAAAAAAAGACATCTGTCCATCCAGTTCGGCCTGTGTCCATCCAGTTCGGCCTGCAATCCATAATGGTAATGTGAAATCACCCTTTATTATATTTTTTTTACGCTTTGGTTTTGCATTGGAATAGGACATGTAACGTCTTTTATTTGTTTAGTCTTATGCTATCCAGCTCTGTGACAAGTATTTCCTAATATAGAGCAATGTATGATGGACAAAGACTTCAAGGAATTCAGTGGTTTGGCTTAAATAGTTTAGCCATGAGAATTTGCCACTGCTCTAATGACAGTTCCTGACCCACTATATATTTCCTTCATTTATCCGACTGTCTCACAGGAAGATCATTTTTACAACACCATGAAATATGTGTTAACTTGCCAGATTTACATGTATGCCATCTATGAAAGGTTTAATATAGACAATCCATTTTCAGTGAATGTAATTATTTTATTGTTTTTTTGTTATTACTAACTTAGGCTACTTTCACACTAGCGTTTTATAATTCCGGTATTGAGTTCCGTCATAGGGGCTCAATACCGGAATAAAATGCTTCAGTTTTGTCCCCATTCATTGTCAATGGGGACAAAACTGAACTGAAGACAATGGAATGCTCCTAAAAGCATTCTGTTCCCTCTTCAGACCGGAGAGCATGCTGCGGTTTGCTCACAGGTCCAGGCATCCGGACCAAGACGGATCCGTCATGACCCCCAATGAAAGTCAATGGGGACGGATCCGTTTGGTGTGACACAATGGTGAACGGATCCGTCCTCCATTGACTTTCAATGGAGTTCATGACGGATCCGTCACCTGCACACATACATACATACACACATACATACATACACATAAACATACACAGACATATACAGTCATGGCCAAAAGTTTTGAGAATGATACAAATATTAATTTTTACAAAGTCTACTGCTTCAGTTTTTATAATGGCAATTTGCATATACTCTAGAATGTTATAAAGAGTGATCAGCTTAACAGCAATTACTTGCAAAGTCAATATTTGCCTAGAAAATGAACTTTATCCCCCAAAACACATTTCAACATCATTGCAGCCCTGCCTTAAAAGGACCAGCTAGCATTGTTTCAGTGATTGCCCCATTAACACAGGTGTGGGTGTTGATGAGGACAGGGCTGGAGATCAATCTGTCATGATTAAGTAAGAATGACACCACTGGACACTTTAAAAGGAGGCTGGTGCTTGGCATCATTGTTTCTTTTCTGTTAACCATGGTTATCTCTAAAGAAACACGTGCAGTCATCATTGCACTGCACAAAAATGGCCTAACAGGGAAGAGTATCGCAGCTAGAAAGATTGCACCTCAGTCAACAATCTATCGCATCAAGAACTTCAAGGAGAGAGGTTCCATTGTTGCCAAAAAGGCTCCAGGGCGCCCAAGAAAGACCTTGCTCAGGAATGGCAGCAGGCAGGTGTGAGTGCATCTGCACGCACTGTGAGGCGGAGACTCTTGGAGCAAGGCCTGGTCTCAAGGAGGGCAGCAAAGAAGCCACTTCTCTCCAGAAAAAACATCAGGGACAGACTGATATTCTGCAAAAGGTACAGGGAGTGGACTGCTGAGGACTGGGGTAAAGTCATTTTCTCTGATGAATCCCCTTTTCGATTGTTTGGGACATCTGGAAAACAGCTTATTCGGAGAAGACGAGGTGAGCGCTACCACCAGTCTTGTCTCATGCCAACTGTAAAGCATCCTGAAACCATTCATGTGTGGGGTTGCTTCTCAGCCAAGGGAATCGGCTCTCTCACAGTCTTGCCTAAAAACACAGCCATGAATAAAGAATGGTACCAGAATGTCCTCCGAGAGCAACTTCTCCCAACCGTCCAAGAGCAGTTTGGCGATCAACAATGCCTTTTCCAGCATGATGGAGCACCTTGCCATAAAGCAAAGGTGATAACTAAATGGCTCAGGGAACAAAACATAGAGATTTTGGGTCCATGGCCTGGAAAACTCCCCAGATCTTAATCCCATTGAGAACTTGTGGTCAATCATCAAGAGACGGGGTGGACAAACAAAAACCTACAAATTCTGACAAAATGCAAGCATTGATTGTGCAAGAATGGACTGCTATCAGTCAGGATTTGGTCCAGAAGTTGATTGAGAGCATGCCAGGGAGAATTGCAGAGGTCCTGAAGAAGAAGGGTCAACACTGCAAATATTGACTTGCTGCATTAACTCATTCTAACTGTCAATATAAGCTTTTGTTACTCATAATATGATTGCAATTATATTTCTGTATGTGATAAAAACATCTGACAAACACACATAAAAACCAGAGGGCAGCAGATCATGTGAAAATATAATATTTGTGTCATTCTCAAAACTTTTGGCCATGACTGTACACATACAAATACACATACATACTTACATGCTCCCGGCAGGTCTCCACAGCGCAGGAGGAGCAGGACGGCACAAACATAGGATGATTCCACCCGGCGCCCAGCAGAGGGCGCTGTGGGGAATCGTTCTATGTGCACGCCGTCCTGCTCCTCCTGCGCTGTGGAGACCTGCCGGGAGCATGTAAGTATGTATGTGTATATGTCTGTGTGTGTGTGTCTGTGTGTATGTACTGTGTGACATGTGTGGGGCCGGAGCACGGTACCGGCCCCACACATGTCCCTGCGGCAGCATGGATCCGGCGGCACCCTTCACCTGCCGGATCCGTGCTGCCGCTAGTGTGAAAGAGGCCTTAGTATACTAAATTGGAGCTTTAGGACTATTTAGGTCCATTTCACACAAACAATACGGATTGTGTCTGGATCTGTTCAAGAAAAAACTAAAGGTTTTGCACACAAGTATAGTCATTTTTGTCTGCCATTGTATTCAGTGGTTCAGTTTTTTCCGTGCAGGTGCAATCATTTTTTATGCGTTTTTGAAGTGCGTGAAAAAAAAAACTGAAGAATTGCAAATAACATCTTCTAGCAATCATCAGTGAAAAATGCTTTGCATCTGAACTGCATCCGGATGCAATTTGTTTCTCATGGAAGCCCCACTCACTTCTATGGGACCAGAGCTGTGTGAAAAACGCAGAATATAGAACATGCTGTGATTTTCATGTAATGCAGGGATGCTCAATGCTCATGTACACAGACCCATAAAAATGAAAGGGTCAGGATTCAGTGCGGGTGCAAGGTGTTCAATTCACGTATTGGACCCGTACGGAAAACTCGTTTGTGTGAAAGGGGCTTTAGATGGACAGTCTTTATAGCCAATCTGTCTTTTCTGGCAACAAATACTGTATATCAGTTTTATATAGTACACAGTTAAAGTGGTTTATTTTCTATTACGCTATTAGAGCAGTCTTAAACGAGTTAAAGGTATTCTCCTGAAATTATTTGCACTGAAACCAATTTGAAGTTCTTTAATGGGATTAACTGTTGTTTACAATTTATCATAAATTAATTGAGCTTTGATCATCAGCATTCGGCAATAATCTGCAATCTGTTGGGAACACAACAGCAGTGCATCCACAGGAGAAATTATGTATTACATGTCGCCCATTGACATCAATGCAAGGGTGTGCTGTGTCCTCCAGAAAGAGCAACACTCTGCAGGTGGTTTTTGGTAAACTGATGAAGGTCCCAAAAAATCAGTCCATCTATTAAAGGGGTTCTTTGGGAATTAAGAAAATGAAAACACTTAAATATTACTGCATTATAAATATATTCCCAAATACCTTTCATTAGTTATAATGGATCATTTTGTTTGGGGAACAATCATTAGCAGAAATAAAATGGCCGCCGTCCTAATAGTACACACAGAACCTAATCACACAGCAGAACAAGTCACTTCACAACACGAAGCTAAAGAGCTGCCTCATCCTTCTCTCTGCTCTACTTGTCAGGGATTATAATCCTGAATACAGCTGATAAGATCTTCACCTGAATGTCTGTAGAAATAGAGTTCATGAGGAGACATGAAGTACAGAGAGGAGGTTTGGATGTGGATAATGAGCAGCAGCACTTGTATGCAGTCTCGTTTACCACAATCCCACATTACCACAGTCTGTCCTGTCTGTCCTCTCTGTACTTCATGTCTCCTCATGAATTTCATTCCTACAGAGATTCAGCTGAAGATCTTATCATCGGTATTCAGGATCATAATCCCTGACAAGCAAAGCAGAGAGGAGGATAAGGCAGCTCTTTAGCTTTTGTTGTGAAGTAACTTGTCCTGATGTGTGATTAGGTCAGGTTTTGTATGTACTAATATGATGGCGGGCGGCCATTTTATTTCTTCTAATAATTGCTCCCCAGACAAATAAATCCGTTATAACTAATGAAAGGTATTTGGGAATATATTTATAATAAAGTAATATTTAAGTATTTTCATTTTCTTAATTCCCAAAGAACCCCTGTTAATTCCCAAAGGACCTCCATCAGTTGACCAAAAACCACCTGCTGTGTCCTCTTTCTGGAGGACACAGCACACCCCTACATTGATGTCAATGGGCAACATGTAATACATAATTTCTCCTGTGGATGCACTGCTGTTGTGTTCCCAACAGATTGCAGATTATTGCCAAATGCTGATGATCAAAGCTCAATTAATTTATGATAAATTGTAAAAGACAGCTAATCCCATTAAAGACCTTCAAATTGGTTTCAGTGCAAAAGTGTCTGTTAATTTCTACAAATATCAGTGCCAGAACTGTTTGTTTCCTACAGTGTTTGGTTATCCTACAGCTGCATCTCCATTGATGCAAGTTCAACCCTTGTGTCTAGTTGATATCTCATAATGGTCTATCATGAGAAAACTCTTAATTTAAATGGTTTGTTTAGGATTACTTTGGGAATCCATGTACGAATGGCTATATAATCCTTTTTGAAAGTATGCTAGTGGGTGAGAGATCTGATGAGGGTGCATTCACAAGCTAGACACAATATCTGTCCACCTTGGTTTAGGGTGCAGCACAAATAAGCAATCAGTGGCCCAGGTCCTTTGGCTTGTTGGATTTTCTAGAAATTTGACTCCTTACAATCAGCTTTTATTTTCCAAAAATATTGTGTCACCTTCAAGATCTTAGGCCAGTTTTAATGGTGAATGTATGTATAGCTTTTTGTACAGTAATAAGTAGACAACAATGTGTTTGCCAATAGCACTCAAGTGGTTTGGTGGACAGTTTTTATGCTGTAGTTAGGTAAAAGGCTTTTTTTAAAGATATTTTCTCATAAAAGCACCCCTTTTTCACTTAAAATAAGCCTAATAAATAGCCGGTCAGTTGATATTGCCAGGTGAAGCTATAGCCAACCATGTAATACGTGTATGGACTGGCTCTTCCAGAAAGAAAACTACTCTTTCAAAACATTGGCAAATACAAGTAATCTCAAATGGGCAGCCCCCTCTATGACACCCATCTGTCCCATTGTGAGACAAACCCTTCTAAGAGGTAAATAACCACCTATTAGAAGTCAAATATCTCGTATGACACAAACAAAATGTAAAGCACAATATATTGTTCTCATGTTCACATGGCAAAATACATATTGTTATTCTGTCTCATTAAAAAAAGAAAAAAAAGAAAAAGCCTAGCTGCTCAAAATACGGGAAAATAGTAGACCTTGCTAATACTGTAGGAAAGTTCATCCAGCAAGTCTGTAATCATCATCCTGCCAGAACATTACATGCATTAGAATAACAAAGTACAATAGCAAAACCAAACAATAACAAAAAGAGCATTGTTTTTTAGCCATCTGTTCCACTGTAACCTAATGCCCTATTCTATACTGGTGAGCTTGATTATTTACAAAAGGAGCAATGGTAAAGAAGACTCTAGTTTTAGCTGTAAGAACTTTTTTTATTTGCTTTTGCTGTTCTACTTGTGACGGAGCAGAACAAAACATATGGTTTTTATTGTGCCTGCCAGCAAGGTAACGCACAAGGCACAAAAGTTTTTGTTTTGCATTTTTAAAACTTTTTTTTCTCAATTATACAATAAAATAAAATTAATTTAAAAAAGTATATGGGAAACATATGTCCCTCCTACTGCATATCAAATCAATCTCATAGAAGTGTTGTCCATTTTCTAATCCATTTTAGAAAAACATGGTACCAAACTTTGATTGCTATTCATTTATTGTAGCTTATAGGACACCAATATATTCTGCAGCGCTGTACAGAAACTGGTACCACTCGCATCAGACCCCAGCTGCAATGAGGCTCACAATATAAATGTTTCATAGAACTTATCATGTACAGTATATGAGCAAACTCCATTCACATGTGGTCCTGTCAGGTATGAACTGAGGATCCCAGCTATCTGGCAGGCTGTTCTGTCAGAGGAACAGCCTGCCAGATGCTGCCATGCACCGCCAAACCCTTATTGACTATAATTCAGCCAATTTCCAGTGTATGCGATAGCTTCTAGCTTTCCATTATAACATCGTTATAACGGAAAATAACGGAATCCCTAGGACGGAAATCAAAACTGACACCTTTAAGAGGCATTCCGTTTTGATCCGTCATAATAGAAGCCTATGGGAAAGCATAACGGATCCGTCTGTCGACAGAACTTTGGTTTCCGTCCAGCATAACGGAAACCAGATGGATCCGTTATGCTTTCCCATAGGCTTCTATTATGACGGATCAAAATGGAATGCCTCAACCACAATCACTACATATAAAGGGAATGTGCCATCTATAATTTTTTCGGCTAGTTAAAATCAGATAGTGGCACATATCCTTTTTTTCTAATCTGTTTTTTTCCTGATTTTAGTTTTTTTTTAGGGCCCTTGCACACGACCATGGAGCACGGTCCGGGACGGTCCGTGAAAACCCCGACTGTGCTCCTTCTGAGGGCAGGAGAGCATGGCGTCATTGGTTGCTATGACGCCGTGCGCTTCTTAAGGCCGCCGCTGTACAGTGATACACTGTACATGCTTGTATACTGTGTATCACTGTACAGTGGCGGCCTCAGGAAGCGCACGGCGTCATAGCAACCAATGACACTGTGTGCTCCTGCCCGTGCTCCACGGCCGTGTGCAAGGGCCCTTAATCTATTTCCTGAACATAATTATGGGTGTAACCATCTTGCTGCCATCAAGCCACTACTACTGTCTGCCTTCTTAGCATCTTTTACTATTTCATATGGCTGCTGATTCTGCCACACTTGCTGCAGCTGCTACTTCCTGCTGTTAATCCCGCTACTGCCACTACCATTATCTTTACATAGTTGCCACTATGACTACTACTTGAACACAGCGAAACACACATCTACTCCCTTGTCTGATTCATGTTGTACTGCTACTGCTGGGTCTACTATTGCTGCCACTATTAAAAAAAAAAGAGAAATTAGAGAATTGTGCTGGTAAGCAATAATAGATCAATGCAAGGCATGTGGATTTTCTCTCTTTTTTCTTGAATTGATGGCACTATTACCCTTACCTTTTCTACATCCACACTGTACTGCTAGGCCACTTTTATTCTGACAAATAACACTTGTGCATTTATAAATATGGGGGAGCATTCTAGCCCAGTTCACATATAATTCTGGAACGCTTGTACAGAACAAGCCACTGTTTCTTATGACATTAACATGTGTGCATATAAACAGGGGCAGTGATCTGTCCCATTGAGGCATATAATTATGGACACTTAATCCCAAAAAGCCACTGTTGTTAAACAGCATCTGTTCTCATTAAGAGACAATTTTTGGAAGGTTTTCATTAAAATGTATAACACATGTGATAATGCAGTGTGCTTTTCTTTTATATTTTTGTTAAAAAAGTGAACCACACAGTTAACCATGTGTGTAGCTATACCTATATATAACAGTGTCAGGCCTCATGCACACGAACCATTCATTTCAATGGGTCCACAAAAAAAACAGAAGTTACTCTGTGTTCATTCGTTTTCCATTTGTCCCGTATTTTCGTTCCGTCTTATTATTGTCAGCATTATGGAAAAGGATAGGACTGTTCTATTAGGAGCCAGCTGTTCCGTTCTGCAAAATATGCAATGCACACAGATGTCATCCGTATCTTTTGCGGATCCGTTTTGGCGGACCACAAAATACATATGGTCGTGTGCAAGGGGCCTCACTCTGACATTATTTGCTATTATTTTCATTGCATTAAAGGGATTAAAAGGGGGAGGGGAGAAAGAGCAAAAATTTGTTTCAAAAATAGATAATGAAAAGATTAAAAAAAAATCTGTGAGACCTGAGGTTGTACCAATTTTTAGGTCACCTGGACCATATTTGATTTTTGTGGAATCAATTTGGACAGAAATTTTTTCAAAGATTCGCCATAAAATGGACATAAAATGAATTTTACGTAGTTCACTCATCTCTAGATCCCACACATTGCTTTTTACTTTAGAACACTGGACCCGTGACTGTTGCAAGGTTTTCCGCAGTGGCAGAGAGAACAATATGTGGATGGACCCCAATGAACAAACAGCTTATTCTAGCTCATAAAAAGGAATAAAACTTTGGTGTAAAAATGAATTGCTAAAATTCATGTTCAGCTCCATCCACAATAGTGGTAAGTCTTTCTTTTCCATGTCAATGGCTTTCCGTAGAGAATGTAGAGAGGTTACTGCTGTTGAACAAAAAAAATCAATTACAGTATGTTACAAAGTCTCATAATTCACTTCTCCTAATTAAAAATATATCAATAGGTGGTGTGCCACTGAGATGTATGTGCTCACGTAAATCATTCTCCACACATGCAAGTGCTGCTGCTTCAAGCCTATAAAAACATATTTACGAGGACATTGAAGCAGCAAATCTATCCAGAGCATGATAGTATCATGGTCAGGCGGAGATAAGAGTTGATTGTATATATTGATCAAAACATACGTAAGTACATCAATGAGATATCTTCTCTGAAGGGTAGATGATGAAGGAAGAGAAAAATGGATGATTTGAGTCTGGATGGCAATAAGCAGATAATGAGGGGATATGAAATAGAAGGTATCTGCAGTTAGCTTCACACTTTAAAGGGAGAGCAACATTCTTCTGTAGATAGGTGAAAATAGGATCTTTTCTTTTTCATTTGTTTTTGTTAGAATAGCAAACCACTTGAATTTTTATACACAGCCTGATTATCTATCGCCTCTCTGTCATTCTGTCTATTTTCGCATTGGACCAGGTAGACACCTTCTGACTGTGAGGACTTATTCACACATTGTTGTCAAATGGTGTCTTTTTGCTGATATGTGAAAATCACTGCAAAAATGTTTTGACCATATGCTATTAATGAGCCCTGAAAGGGTTTTCCAGTACTTTTTTATTGATGTCTATTCTCATGATAGGTAATCAATATCTGATCAGCAGGAATCAGACAGCTCACACCCTTAACAATCAGAACTGTAGCTCCGGTGCTGGTAGTTGGCAAAGTAACTACACTTGGTGGTGAATGGATCTGGCAATTGCATTCATTAACAGCGTGACGTTTAATACACCTTTTTACGGCGGTCACTAAGGGGCCTTAGGCTGGGCCGCCGCCTTTTCACGGGTCACCCGTGCAGAGGAGAGCAGAGATTTGTCTCTCACAAGAGAGCTGTGCTCCTGCTCTAACAGCCCAGACCAGCAGAAGTGCCGAGCCAGGCTGTTTAACCACTTACACGCCGCCGGCAATGGCGTCTAGCACATGTAAGCGGATGAACATCGGAAAATTTATAACTTAAAAAAAGTGGCAGTGTTGCTATTTTTTCACATCTCCCTCACAGAAAGAGTTAATAAAAATTAATCAGAAAGTTATGTGTACCCCAAAAATAACACTATTAAAAACTTCAACTTGTCCTGTAAAAATCAAGCCCTCATACAGCTACATAGATGGAAAAATAGAAAAGTTATAGCTCTTGGAAGGCGACAATAAAAAAAAAGGAAGAAAAATGCTTGGTCAGTAAGGCCCAAAACAGGCTGGTTAAATGTGGTTAAACATTGAATAGGCTATGCACCCTGAGGGATGACTTCCGACAGTGGGGCTACAGCAGAGCAGCTGATCAGCACTTCTGCTTCCATGCAGCTGCTTGGCCATGGAAAAACATGCCATTTAGCTCCCCGTGCAAACTTTTTGTGCTGATGTTAATACCAGAGGATGATTTTAACTCGACAGTTCTTCAGGCAGCATAGCGTTTTTTATGCACTATGCTCTTCAGAACTCAGGGACTCTGCTCTGTAACAGTACATGGTCTGCCATTGTGGCTGAGTTGCTGTGGTTCCTGATTGCTTCCACTTTGCAATAATACCACTCTCTGTGTGCACCAAGCAGTTCCTCATGGGTTCCAGATAGAGATGAGCGAGCATGCTCGTCCGAGCTTGGTGCTCGTTCGAGTATTACGGTACTCGTAAGTGCTCGCTGCTCAGACGAGTATCTCGCCGTGCTAAAGGAAATAGCATCTTCCGCATTGTGCATTTTTGGTGCCTATAAACTCAGCCAATCACAAGCCAGGAGACTCTGCGGTACACCCAGCATCACGTGGGGCCCTTACATGTCGATAGCAGGGGTTGGCTGGCCTGATCAGGTGACCCTGGAATATACTAGTGACTGCCCGCGGTGCTCGGCTCAGATGCTGTCTGGATGCCGTTAGGGACAGAGCTGCTGCGTTTCAGGGAGAGTGTTAGGGCCTGCATTTAGTTCTTTGTTAGGCAGGAGTGATCTCAAAAGAACCCAACAGCCCTTCTAAGGGCTACAAGACATTTTTTTTGTCTCCTGGCTGGGCTGGCTGGCTGGCACTAGTAGTGCAGCTATCGCCATATATAACACTTTTGTTTGTTATTGTTTTATCTCAGTGATACAAATCCATTTCATACAGCAGTGTGGAACCAGTCTGTATGTCACAGTTCAGCTGTCCACTCACCACAAACCACAATCCGTATTTTCTGTCCAGGTGACCCATACTGTACGTCACGTAATCAAATACAGTCTTTTGCTTTCACTAATACAGCTACATTACAAAAATCTCTGTGCAACATTTGTCTGGGTTGCAGTCAAAATAGCCACCGTCAGCAGGGGCTGAGTTTGCTCTCTGATAGTTTCTGCACGTCACGTTAAAAAAAAAAAATATATATATAAAAAAATATATAAAAAAAAATATATAAAAAAATAGTTTTTTTGTTGTTTTATCTCAGTGATACAAATCCATTTCACACAGCTATGTGTAACCATTCTGTGTGTCACAATTCAGCTGTTCAGTCAGCACAATCTGTATTTTCTGTCCAGGTGACCCATTCTGTACGTCACGTCAGTAAAAAAGGTCTTTTGCTCTCACTTATACAGCTACATTACAAAAATCTCTGTGCGACATTTGTCTGGGTTGCAATTAAGCAGACCAAGTCTGCCTAATCTAATAGTTTCCGTGTAATTGCTCCATACTGCACGGTACGTAATAACATACGTAATTTGGCTCCAACTTATCCACCTATATACAAAGCACAATCCGTATTTTCTGTCCAGGTGACCCATTCTGTACGTCACGTCAGTGAAAAAGGTCTTTTGCTCTCACTTATACAGCTACATTACAAAAATCTCTGTGCGACATTTGTCTGGGTTGCAGTCAAAATAGCCACCGTCAGCAGGGGCTGAGTTTGCTCTCTGATAGTTTCTGCACGTCACGTTAAAAAATATATATATATAAAAAAATATAAAAAAAATATATATATATAAAAATATTTTTTTTGTTGTTTTATCTCAGTGATACAAATCCATTTCACACAGCTGTGTGTAACCATTCTGTGTGTCACAGTTCAGCTGTTCAGTCAGCACAATCCGTATTTTCTGTCCAGGTGACCCATTCTGTACGTCACGTCAGTAAAAAAGGTCTTTTGCTCTCACTTATACAGCTACATTACAAAAATCTCTGTGCGACATTTGTCTGGGTTGCAATTAAGCAGACCAAGTCTGCCTAATCTAATAGTTTCTGTGTAATTGCTCCATACTGCACGATACGTAATAACATACGTAATTTTGCTCTAACTTATCCACCTATATACAAAGCACAATCCGTATTTTCTGTCCAGGTGACCCATTCTGTACGTCACGTCAGTAAAAAAGGTCTTTTGCTCTCACTTATACAGCTACATTACAAAAATCTCTGTGCAACATTTGTCTGGGTTGCAATTAAGCAGACCAAGTCTGCCTAATCTAATAGTTTCTGTGTAATTGCTCCATATTGCACGGTACGTAATAACATACGTAATTTTGCTCTAACTTATCCACCTATATATTTTCTTGTTCAGATTGAACACGTTTGTGGGTTTCAGTACCGCAGGCCCATTTATTTTATTTTTTTTATATAATACACTTATATACAGAAAATGTTGAACCCCAGAGCTAAGGGACGAGGGCGTGAGCGTGGGCATTCAATTACTGCAGGGGGCAGAGGCCGTGGTCCTGGGCAGGGTGAGACAGTACCTGCTGATGAGGGAGCAGGGGAACGCCGCAGAGCTACACTCCCTAGCTTCATGTCTCAACTTACAGGGACACGTGGTAGAGGACTGTTGAAACCACAACAGTGCAAACAGCTGATGTCGTGGATTGCGGACAATGCTTCAAGTAATTTGTCCACCAGTCAGTCTTCCACGCAGTCCACCCACGTTAACCAAGGGAGCACTCCTCTGGCTCCTCCACCTCAACCTCCTTCCCCCCAGTCTGCCCCCTCCCAGGAAAATTTGGAATGCGATCCGGCATACTCTCAGGAACTGTTTTCTGGACCCTTCCCAGAGTCACAAACCACTTCTCAGGTTGCTGCTGACCTCGTTCCCGATGCCCAAGTTTTCCAACTGTCGCAGTCTGTGGGTGATGATGATGATGACGACAATGTTGAGTTAGTGGAAGAAGTTTGTAAAGAGGTGTTGGACGATGAGGAGACACGGTTGTCAGACAGTGGTGAAGTTGTTGCTAGGGCAGGAAGTCCAATGGGGGAGCAGACTGAGGGGGAGCAGACTGAGGAATCGGAGGATGACGAGGTGACTGACCCAAGCTGGGTTGATAAGCCGAGTGAAGACAGTGCTTCTGAGGCGGAGGCGAGTGCTGCACCAGAACAGGTTGTAAGAGGCAGTGGTGTGGCCAGAGGGAGAAGCAGGGCCAGAGCTGGTGCATCAGCAGCAACTGTTTCGCGCAGTGAAGCTCCCGTGGCGAGGCTTAGATGTTCGCAAGTCTTGAGGTTCTTTAAAGAAAGTGAGGATGACCGAAGGACTGTGGTGTGCAACCTGTGCCACACCAGGATCAGCAGGGGTGCCACCACTACTAGCCTAACCACCACCAGCATGCGCAGGCATATGAGTGCTAAACACCCCACTCAATGGAACCAAGGCCGTTCACCTCCTGCGGGTCACACCACTGCTCCTTCCCCTGTGTCACTCACTGCCTCTGCTAGTCAACCCCCTGCCCAGGACCCTGGCACGAGTGCCTCCCGCCGGAAAACCACACCTTCGCCTCCACGATCCTCCACAGCGTCCAACAATGTGTCCCAGCGCAGCGTTCAGCTGTCTTTACAGCAGACGCTGGAGCGCAAGAGGAAATACAGTTCCACCCACCCACATGCCCAAGCCCTCAACGTCCACATCTCCAAATTGCTGAGCCTGGAGATGCTGCCCTATAGGCTGGTAGAGACCGAGGCCTTTCGAAATCTCATGGCGGTGGCTGCCCCTCGGTATTCGGTCCCCAGCCGCCACTATTTTTCCCGATGTGCCGTCCCAGCCCTACACCAGCACGTGTCACAGAACATCATCCGTGCCCTGACCAACGCTGTTTCTGAGATGGTCCACCTAACCACGGACATGTGGACAAGTGCTGCCGGGCAAGGACACTATATCTCACTGACGGCACATTGGGTTAACTTGGTGGAGGCTGGGACCAAGACTGACCCTGGGGCCGCTCATGTACTGCCCACACCGAGGATTGCGGGGCCTACCTCGGTCACGGTCTCTCAGACGTACTATGCCTCCTCCTCCGACCCCTCCTCCTCCTCCACCGAATTACCATCCGTGGGCACGGCGCCTTCAGTCGGTAGCTCTAGGTGCAGCAGCAGTGCCGTGGGTAAGCGCCAGCAGTCGGTGCTCAAACTGCTGAGCTTAGGTGACAAAAGGCACACCGCCCAAGAGCTGTTACAGGGCATCACGGCGCAGACCGATCTGTGGCTGGCACCGCTTAACCTCAAGCCAGGCATGGTTGTGTGTGACAATGGGCATAACCTGGTGGCGGCTCTGCAACTCGGCAGACTGACACATGTGCCATGCCTGGCCCACGTGTTCAATCTAATAGTTCAGCGGTTCCTCAAGACATACCCCAATCTGTTTGATTTGATCACCAAGGTGCGCCGCATCTGTGCGCATTTCCGCAAGTCGACCACAGATGCTGCCACTCTCAGGGCAGCGCAGCGCCGCCTACAACTGCCCGCTCACCGACTGTTGTGCGACGTGCCCACGAGATGGAATTCGACATTAAACATGTTATCCAGAGTTTACCAGCAGCGCAGAGCGATTGTAGACTGCCAGATGTCAACTTCCATAAGAACTGGTAGTCAGGTCAGTCAAATTCCTCAAGTCTACAATGAGGAGTGGACGTGGATGTCTGATATCTGCCAGGTGGTCAGCGGCGATGCCGCCATTATCAGCCTCACCATCCCGCTGCTTTGCCTGTTGAAAAACTCACTGCTCAGCATGAAGTCGGATGCTTTGCGCTTGTCACAAGAGACAGTGGAGGAAGATATGTCGCTTGATAGCCAGAGCACCCTCCGGACTGTTTCTCAGCGCGTATCGGAGGAGGGGGATGAGGATGAGGAGGAAAAGGAGGAGAATGTCGGCGAGACAGAAGAGGGTACCAATGCTCAGTCCTTCTTAACTCTTGAGCGTGTATGGGCTGAAGAGGAGGAGGAGGAGGAAATGGAGAGTCAGGCCAGTGAGGAGAGGGAATTCTTGCGTGTTGGGACTCTGGCGCACATGGCAGACTTCATGTTAGGCTGCCTATCCCGTGACCCTCGTGTTAGAAGCATTTTTTCAAACACCGATTACTGGGTGTTCACTCTCCTGGACCCACGGTACAAGCATAACCTTTCCACTCTCATCCCTGTAGAGGAAAGGAGTATGAGAGTGAATCAATATCAACAGGCCCTGGTGGACAAGCTGAAGCAATCCTTCCCATCTGACGCCGCTAGCGGCAGAGGGCATGGTTCTGTGGGCCAAGTAGCGGGGGAGAGGAGGCGAGCAGGCAGCTTGTCCAGCACTGGCAGGGGAACGCTCTCCAAGGCCTTTGACAGTTTTATGTCACCCCAGCAAGACACTGTCACCTGTCCCAAGTCTAGGCTGAGTAGGGGGTAGCTGTACAGAAAGATGGTGAGGGAGTACCTAGCTGACCATACCAACGTCCGGACCGATCACTCTGCTCCATACAACTACTGGGTTTCAAAGATGGACACGTGGCCTGAACTGGCGCTGTACGCCTTGGAGGTGCTGGCCTGCCCTGCCGCTAACGTGCTATCAGAGCGGGTATTCAGTGCAGCTGGTGGCGTCATCACCGATAAGCGTACACGCCTGTCAACTGACAGCGCTGACAGGCTGACGCTTATTAAAATGAACAAAGCCTGGATTTCACCGGAATTCAAATCTCCTCCGGGGGAAAGCAGCTAAAGATTAACATTACTTATGTATCCGATTCCTCTTCTCTACTCCTCCTACTCCTCCTCCTCCTCCATATCGTCTTTGCCTAACACTGACCAAAAAAACGCCATTTTTCAGAGGTCCAACTGGCACTCTTTTACCACAATTTTTCAGGAGGGCCCCCTACAGGCCCTCTCTTCAAACAATTTTTCCGGAGGTCCACCTACAGGCCCTCTCTCTAAATAATTTTTCTGGAGGTCCACCTACAGGCCTTCTCTCTAAACAATTTTTCCGGAGGGCCCCCTACAGGTCCTCTCTCCAAACAATTTTTCCGGAGGTCCACCTACAGGCCCTCTTTGCAAACAATTTGGTGTCACCACCATAGTGGTTTGCACTATAGCAGCCCAAGTCTGCACATTCCCCTTTTTATCTCCAAGTGATCTATACTGCACGTCACGTAATAAAATAGGTTCTTTTGCTCTCAGTGATACAAATCCATTTCATAAAATCCCTTCTTTCTCTTTAACTGATCTATACTGAACGTCACTTTTAAAAATACGTCTTTTTCCTCTCTCTCCAAACTATTTTTCCGGATAGGTGCCATATATGGTATTAAACTGAGAAGAATACATAGAACACATGCCCCACTTGATCAATCTCATAGTTGACAACTGTACCGGTTGATGCTAAATTTTTAAGTTGGGGTCCTGCATCGTCATTCGAACTCCGTCCGGCTGTTGTCACCACCACACACGCTAGCCAAGGGGGCACTCCTCTGGCTCTTCCAGCTCAACCTCCTTCCCCCCAGCCTGCCCCCCACCTACAGGCCCTCTCTCCAAACAATTTACCCGGGTAGGGGACGTATTAGATATTGTACAGATTTTTTTTTTTTGTTCTTCTTTTAATTGCCTCCTGCGATAGACGGGAATCGAACCGAGCATCGGGAAAAGTTTGACTCGAATAACGAGCACCCGAGCATTTTAGTGCTCGCTCATCTCTACTTCCAGACAATGTATCCATGTCATCTGATTATGTTGTTATCTTTGTTCATCATGTTCCATGTGTCCTGATTTGCACGGGTCCCTGTTTATGGGCTCTGTCTGTGTTCCTGGTTTTGTGTCTGAACAGTGTTGTAAATGTGTTTGCCTGGATTGCTGGTGCATTGCACCCGCGTCTGTTTCCTTGGAGGTCATTGGGACCACCCCCCTGTGGCGAAGACCAGATCCCTGTATAGCGGTTAAAGGGTGAAAACCAGGCAGGCACTGGAATAATGCCCTTAGCATTTGGCCCAAAATCAAATGGGTCACTTGACACAGTGTTCACGTCTGCCACTGATCCACCTGATCCATACAACTTGCTCTGCTATTAAATCCACTGTTCAAGCATGTTAAAGGCTGTAAGACCATATCCAAACAACTTGATGTTCCTGATACTACATTTACACATATTATTCAGAAGTTTAAGGTCTATGGAACTGTAGCCAACCTCTCTGGAAGTGGCCACAAGAGCAAAATTGATGATAAATTGAAGAGACAGATAATATAAATGGTAACCAAAGAGCCCAGAACAACTTCCAAAGTTATGAGCAGTGAACTCCAAGGTCAAAGTACATCAGTGTCAGATAGTAACATTTGTTGGTGTCGTAGCCAAAGTAGACTTAATGGAAAACAACCAAGGAGAAAACCATCGTTGAAAGCAAGACTTATTAAAAAGTGAGACTGAAATTTGCCAAAAGGCATGTTGACAAGCCACAAAGCTTCTGAGAGAATTTCCTTTGGATAGATGAGACAAAAGTGGAACTTTTTGGCAAATCACATCAGCTCTATGTTTACAGATGCAAAAATGAAGCATACAAAGAAAAGAACATTGGGGATCATTTACTATCCAGAAACATGCCTATATTAAGTGTATTTCTGGTGCAGATTGCGGCGCAAAGGTTATTTGTGTTTCAGTCTTTGACTTTTCCCCGCTCATGCCAGGTCTAAAAAGTGGGCGTAGCATGGGTGGGGAAGGGGACAAGCCAGCATGCCCGTCTCATTCATAATTTTATACACCTGTTTTAGGCATAGAAAGTGGTCTAAATGTAAGCCAGCAAGGAAGCTGTCTTACATATATACTGGCATTGGATATGCCGAAGTTATGTAGGGCCCGGCGCCTCTACATAACTTCGGCGGATCCACTGCCAGCTATAGGGGCTATTAAGACCAGCGTAAAAAAAAAATGCCCCCCATTGTACCTACTGTGAAACATGGAGAAGGCTTGGTTATGTTTCGGGGCTGCTTTGCTTTGATTTTCGGTACATTTATATTTATTATTACTTTTGTCAGTTTCGGGTTATTTTAGTGAACGTTGTGGGTTTTTCTTTCTTTAAAGGAAGGGTACCGACAATATTGTTCATGTGTGTATACAGAATGGTGTGACAGAGATGTATTAGGTGAGAGCAGTGTAGTTACAGTATAAATGTTGGCACTACAACGGGGCTGGTCTTTTACAATCTGGTCTTCAATGTGAACTATTACAAAACTGCCATAATAAGGAGGATTCTGTACTCTAAATGAGAGGTACTGCTTTTAAAACTAATAATGGATACGACTTTTTAAGCTCTTGTGGGCAGGGTCCCCTACCCCTCTCTACCAGTCTGTTAATAGTTTTTTGTTTATTATATTTTTATATTTGTGTAGCCCCGACTAGATGTACAGTGCCATGGAATTAATGACACTTTAAAATAAATAAATAATATTAACTAGCACTATTTATGGTGCTATTTATTAGGGGCAATTCTGTGTAGTTATCTCTATTGTATGGGCACTATTTGTATTATTCTAGGCACCACTATGAGTCTCTCCTATGTATTTATAGGTAGTATTTCATTACCACCATTATTTGATTGCAGTTATTGCATGGAGTCTGTTTCCATCTATCCAGCACTGTTTATTCTAAGAATAGGGTTAGGGTTTAGTGTAGGTTAAACACACAGTCATTTTTGCTCTCTTAACAAAAAAAAACATGGCATTTCAGCCACCAAGCAACAAAACTATGGTCTCGGTCCAAACAATGTTGGTGGCCAATAATCTACATGAGTCAAATCAGACATGGTGCATTAGTTCTTCAGCACAAGTAGAGTACATACAGTAAACAGTACATGAAATATTACAATTGCTTTGTTGAATCACAATAGTTTATGTATCTTGTGTTACATGTTTATTAAAGTCTAGGGAATTACAGTTAAGCATCAGTCTGTTACAATAAGAAATAAGTCAAGTAACATTTAATATAACTCAACATCTGGACTCCATAAATCATGATGTCTGGGGAAATACCCAATGCACTGTACAAATAGGACAATTGGAGCATCAACTATTGCTTAGTAAACAATTAATAAAAAACTATCAGATGATTTGTATTGTTTGTACACATCCTTACTTCCTACAATTAGAACAATATGCTCTGGTCATCTTCTCAGCACAATAAGTGTACAGTACATCTACACATAGCAAATTTGATGAGAAAAGGTTGCCATGGCAAATCCTCAAGTAGCTGATGGGAAATCAGCGGGTGTCCAAACAATGAGACACCCTGGGATAAGCTTATTTTTGAGAGACTCTTCTGATAAATATGGATTTTTCAAAGTATACAGCCCTATTAATCCAGTGAAACAACACCGTTTGAGATACATGAGATTTCCATATTTTGTGAGCTTGTCCCGGTGTCACATGAACTCTAATTTTTAGTTTGTAAATACGGTACTATGTACTACAAATTCCATGAAAACAATGATCTCCAGCACTCCAAAATCTAAAATTTATTGAAAAGATCAAACATATTCACAGACACGTGTTTTGACGATTAGATGCGTTCCTACTCAGAGCAGCAATTAGTAAGGATCTATGTCTGTGTCTTATCGTCTGAATTGTGTAAATGTCTTTTTGTGTTTTTCGCTTTTACTGAGTGGTCATTGTTTTCATGGTATTTATAGTTCTTCCCTGTGAGCAACTCAGGACTATATGTTCTTTGTTCACCATCTGGAAATATGGAAGTGTGAGATTTTTGGATCTATTTCATAGTGAGCTGACCTAAGGTTTTTTCTTTTTTTACCTATTACATATTGTATACTTCACAGTTTTAGCTATTATTTTAGTCCACTTTCATATAGCTATGCTACAAATTCTGGAGTAGAGATGAGCGAGCATGCTCGGCCGAGCATGCTCGGGAGCAATTTTCGAGTAGTAGCGTACACATTTTATAATCTGTACGCTAATGCATACGCATCTTCTAATCTGTACACTAATGCGTACGCATCTTATAAATTTGTAGGCTAATGCGTACAAATTACAAGATGCATACGCATTAGCGTACAGATTAGAAGATGCGTACGCTACTACTCGAAAATTGCTCCCGAGCATGCTCGGCCGAGCATGCTCGCTCATCTCTATTCTGGAGGCTTCTGACCTGATATGTTTCAGCATTCGCTACAAGATCTATGTCTGTTTATGTTGATGTTCTGAATTCTGATAAGTCTTTACACTAGAAGATTTACTCTGCATTAATACCCTTCTTCCCACCAAAAAACAAACAATGAGCTCTCCCATTAAACTCTGTCAGGACTTTATTTCCAATAATAGTTGACTGAATTATGAATACAGCTCTGTTCCATACTTCAGACTGTAATTCTGTATTTGTGTAGATTATATCTATACATATACCATGTTGTTCAAAGCGAGATATATGTTACTTTGAATAAATCTCTTCTTTTACTTGCATTCAAAACCTTCTACCTGGGGCAGTTGTCTTGTTTTTATCACTTTGTGGACAAGTCCTTTCATAAAGAAGTACATAGTTTTACTGGTTATGAAAGCTGGTGACCTTAATTTAAGATGTCTCCTTTTACAAAATCCGGTCCCTCATCTGCATGCCCTTTGTTCTTCATGTCAATCAATCATTCATTCATTCAGTTCTTCAATCCTTCTACCTTTTTGATCATGGCTCCACAGCTGTATATATGAGGTTACCTCGGTGCACATGAGGAGATGTACTCTTCATCTAGTTAACTTTTTTTTTTTACTTCAACGCCTTTGACACCTCAGGCACTAATACAAATGTACTGTAGTATCCAGAACCAGGTGGTCATTAGCTGGAAATAGGACTTTTGAAATGAGTTAATGACAGCTTTCATCAACTTCCATCCAGATGTCAGATGCTATTAACTTTTTGAGTATATACAGCAGCTACTATTAATCGAGTTGAAAGGAATGGCTATATTACTATAGAGACATGTACACACCTGGGTTAGGTCATGGACACTACCTGCTTTATTCATAATTGTCTTTCCAAGAAACTTTCTAGCACATACCTGACAGGGATGACTCAGGCTCTCTCAATGTCTACATTCAGGAGAAACATATGAGAGAGGAGAGGAGACATGAGAGAGGAGAAGACATATGGTGGATTTAAGAGAGCAGTTATCAGGAGCGATAAAAGCCAATGTTAGTCCAGATGGAGAGGATACTGTATATCAGGGGTGGCCAACCTTGCAGACACAAAGAGCCAGGAAAAAAAAAGTATGACTACCAGGAGCCACAAGCTATACATTGGCACACAAGTCACCGTATTTTTCACCCTATAAGATGCACCTAGATTTTAGTGGAGAAAAATAAGAAAAAAAACTATTTTTCATCTGATCTGATCTTATTTTTCATTAGCAGAGAAAAAAAGGAAAAAAAATATTTTTATCAGACCTCAGATCGGACTCCCAATCCTCATCTGACCTAAAATATGATCCTCAACACAAATCAGACTCCCAGTGTCAGACTCTCGGTGCTCAGATCTCCCGCCATTGCTCAGATCTCCTCCCATGCTCAGATCATACCCTCATGCTCAGATCTGACCCCCCCCAAGCATACCCTCATGTTCAGATCTGACCCCCTCCCAAGCTCAGATCTGACGCCCATGCTCAGATCAGACCCCCCATGCTCACACCAGACCCCACATGCTCACACCAGACCCCCTCAGATATGCTCAAATCTGACCCTCATGCTCATATATGACCCCCTCATGCTCAGATTAGGCCCCCTATGCTCAGATTAGACTGTCCATGCTGAGACCAAACTCCCTTGCTCAGATAAAACTCCCCCATGCTCAGATCTGACCCCCATGCTCACACCAGACCGCTCATGGTTACACCAGATCCCTACATGCTCACATTTGACCCTCATGTTCAGATCTGACCCCCCATACTCAGATCAGGCCCCCACCCCATGCTCACACCAGACCCATCCATGCTCACACCAGACCCTCATGCTCACACCAGACCCCCTCATGCTCAGATCAGACCCTCATGCTCAGATATGGACCCTCTCATGCTCAGATTAGACCCCCCATGCTCAAATTAGGACCGTCCATGCTCAGACCAGACCCCCTTGCTCAGATAAGACACCCCCATGCTCCGATCAGGACCCCTCATGCTCAGATCTGACCCCCCATGCTCACACCAGACCACTCATGCTCACACCAGATCCCCCCATGGTCAGATTTGACCCCCCATACCCAGATTAGACCCCACATGCTCAGATCAGACCCCCAATGATCAGATCAGAACCCCCAATGCTCAGATCAGACTCCCTGAATGCCTTGATCAGACCCCCCCATGCTCAAATCAGGCCCCCACCCCATGCTCAGATCAGAACTTCCCATGCCTAGATCAGACCCCCATGTTCAGTTCTATAATTTAGAAAAATCTCCTACCTCCCCTGATTGGGCACCTGCTACTCTGCAGGTCTGACACGCTCTCCAATGTGATCTGATGCACACAATGCCAGGTGATAGCACGTGTCTCCACCTTCTGACATTGTGTGCATCAGGACGTAGTGAAGAGTAAGCTGGAGCTGGCAGAGTAGTAACAGTGTTCAATGAGGAAAGGAGATCTGAGCATGGGGTGGAGAGTGTGGCAGCCTGACTGCATCCCAGTTCCACCAAAAGAGCCACACTTGAAAAGGCAAAGAGCCGCATGCGGCTCAAGAGCCACAGGTTGGCCACCCCTGCTGTATATTGTTTAGGTTTTGTATTTCATTTGTAATTTTGAGTTGATCTACATAGTATGAACCTGCACATAATTACAGATATGGCATTTCTACTATGACCAGACTATGGGCATTCATTTAAAAGAGTTGTCCCACTAAAACAACTTATCCCCTATCCACAGGACACCACAGTGCTCACAAGAGTGCTGATACTTTCTGAAACAGCTGATAAGAGGGGGTCCCGGGTTTTGGACTCCCACGAATCAGATACTGATGACCTGTCCAGAAGATAGGCCATCAGTATTAAAGTCTTTGAAAACCTATTTAACGAATAATTGGATATGGAAAGATGAACCTACAATTTACATGTTTTGTGAACACAAGTTTCTGTAAGTGTTATAATATGATATGCTCACTATTAATTAGTGTACTTGTAAACTCTGGACATTGAGATAGGTCCCAGCTCCTAATTCAATACGTCATTAACCCCGGGTTAGATGTTGCAAACTCCTAGCTCGGCATGACAACTGAGATACCCCTATACCAAAACAAAAATACTGTGACGGGGTACAGCATACATTTATGAAGTTCCTTGTAACTTAGAGCTGTGGTCTGTATAGTTTTGTGAAAACTGGACAGTCACATGTTGGGGATCCTGTAATATGTGGAAGACCACTTGGTCATGGCCATGGT
This sequence comes from Rhinella marina, assembly GCA_900303285.1. NCBI lineage: Eukaryota > Metazoa > Chordata > Amphibia > Anura > Bufonidae > Rhinella > Rhinella marina. The sequence continues at coordinate 115,643 of ONZH01028828.1, forward strand.
CAATATTTTTTTTAAATCAATATTTGTAAGCCAAACCAGGAGTAGGTCCAAAATACAGAAGAGGCACAAATATTTCCATGATGCTTTTCCATTTTTCCTCTGCAGTTTTCACTCCTGGTTTTAGCTTACAAATACTGATGAAAAACACTGACCAAATACTGACTGTGTGAAAGTGGCCTTAAGGCTAGTTTCACATCTGTGTTTATGTAATCTGGAAGGCTGTTTCAGCAAAGGAACAACCTGCCAAAGTTCAACGTATCTAGCACAACCAGATACTGGCGTTCACAGCTGGACTCCATTGACTATACCAGTGCATCTTAATAAATTATAATATCATCAAAAAGTTAATTTATTTCAGTAATTCAATTCAAAAAGTGAAACTCTTATAGATTCATTATACACAGTGTGATCTATTTCAAGTGTTTATTTCTTTTAATGTTGATGATTATGGGTTATAACTAATGAAAACCCAAAAGTTAGTATCCTAGAAAATAAAAATATTATATAAGACTAGAGATGAGCGAGCATACTCGTCCGAGCTTGGTGCTCGTTCGAGTATTAGGGTACTCGTAAGTGCTCGCTGCTCAGACGAGTATCTTGCCATGCTCGAGGAAATGGCAACTTCCGCATCGTGCATTTTTGGCGCCTATAAACTCAGCCAATCACAAGCCAGGAGACTCTTCGGTACACCCAGCATCACGTGGGGCCCTTACATGTCGATAGCAGGGGTTGGCTGGCCTGATCAGGTGACCCTGGAATATACTAGTGACTGGCCGTGGTGCTCGGCTCAGATGCTGTCTGGATGTCGTTAGGGATAGAGCTGCTGCGTTTCAGGGAGAGTGTTAGGGCCTGCATTTAGTTCTCTGTTAGGCAGGAATCACCCACAAAGAACCCAACAGCCCTTCTAAGGGCTAGAAGACATTTTATTTTTTTGTCTCCTGGCTTGGCAGGCTGGCTGGCACTAGTAGTGCAGCTATCGCCATATATAACCCCCTTTTTTTTTAATGTTATATCTCAGTGATACAAATCCATTTCACACAGCAGTGTGGAACCATTCTGTCTGTCACAGTTCAGTACACTCACTCCAATACGTATTTTCTGTCCAGGTGACACTTTCTGTACGTCACTTAATACAATCAAGTCTTTTGCTGTCACGTATATAGCTTGATCCCAAAAATCTCTGTGCGACATTTGTCTGGGTCGCAGTCAAAATAGCCACCGTCAGTAGGGTGTCAGTTAGCTCTACGATAGTTTCTGCACGTCACGTTCCCAAAAAAACAAAACTCCAAAAAAAAAAAATTAAAAAAAAAATAGTTTTTTAGTTGTTTTAGCACAGTGATACAAATCCATTTCACAAAGCTGCGTGGAACCATTCTGTGTGTCACAGTTCAGTACACTCACTCCAATCCGTATTTTCTGTCCAGGTGACACTTTCTGTACGTCACTTAATTAAACCAGACTGAACAAGTTTGTGGGTTTCAGTACAGCCGACCCATTTATTTTTTTATTTTTTATATAATACACTTATATACAGAAAATGTTGAACCCCAGGGCTAAGGGTCGAGGGCAAGGGCGTGGGCATTCAGTTACTGCAGGGGGCAGAGGCCGTGGTCCTGGGCATCATCCGTGCCCTGACCAACGCTGTTTCTGAGAAGGTCCACCTAACCACGGACACGTGGACAAGTGCTGCCGGGCAGGGACGCTACATCTACTGACGGCACATTGGGTTAACTTGGTGGAGGCTGGGACCGAGACTGACCCTGGGGTCGCTCATGTACTGCCCACACCGAGTATTGCGGGGCCTACCTCGGTCACGGTCTCTCAGACGTACTATGCCTCCTCCTCCGACCCCTCCTCCTCCTCTACCTCCTCCTCCGAATTACCATCCGTGGGCACGGCGCCTTCAGTCGGTAGCTCTAGGCGCAGCAGCAGTGCCGTGGGTAAGCGCCAGCAGTCGGTGCTCAAACTGCTGAGCTTAGGTGACAAAAGGCACACCGCCCAAGAGCTGTTACAGGGCATCACGGCGCAGACCGATCTGTGGCTGGCACCGCTGAACCTCAAGCCAGGCATGGTTGTGTGTGACAACGGGCGTAACCTGGTGGCGGCTCTGCAACTCGGCAGACTGACACATGTGCCATGCCTGGCCCACGTATTCAATCTAATAGTTCAGCGGTTCCTCAAGACATACTGTCTGATTTGCTCACCAAGGTGCGCCGCATCTGTGCGCATTTCCGCAAGTCGGCCACAGATGCTGCCACTCTCAGGGCAGCGCAGCGCCGCCTACAACTGCCCACTCACTGACTGTTGTGCGACGTGCCCACGAGATGGAATTCAACATTAAACATGTTATCCAGAGTTTACCAGCAGCGCAGAGCGATTGCAGACTGCCAGATGTCAACTTCCACCAGAACTGGTAGTCAGGTCAGTCAGATTCCTCAAGTCTACAATGAGGAGTGGACGTGGATGTCTGATATCTGCCAGGTGTTGAGCAACTTTGAGGAGTCAACACAGATGGTCAGCGGCGATGCCGCCATTATCAGCCTCACCATCCCGCTGCTTTGCCTGTTGAAAAACTCACTGCTCAGCATCAAGTCGGATGCTTTGCGCTTGTCACAAGAGACGGTGGAGGAAGATACATCGCTTGATAGCCAGAGCACCCTCCGGTCTGTTTCTCAGCACGTATCGGAGGAGGGGGATGAGGAGGAAGAGGAGGAGAATGTCGGCGAGACAGAAGAGGGTACCAGTGCTCAGTCATTAACTCTTGAGCGTGTATGGGCTAAAGAGGAGGACTTGGAGGAGGAGGAGGAGGAAATGGTAATCGGTGTTCACTCTCCTGGACCCACGGTACAAGCAGAACCTTTCCACTCTCATCCCTGCAGAGGAAAGGAGTATGAGAGTGAATAGATATCAACAGGCCCTGGTGCACAAGCTGAAGCAATCCTTCCCATCTGACGCCGCTAGCGGCAGAGGGCATGGTTCTGTGAGCCAAGTAGCGGGGGAGAGGAGCCGAGCAGGCAGCTTGTCCAGCACTGGCAGGGGAACGCTCTCCAAGGCCTTTGCCAGTTTTATGTCACCCCAGCAAGACACTGTCACCTGTCCCCAGTCTAGGCAGAGTAGGGGGGAGCTGTACAGAAAGATGGTGAGGGAGTACCTAGCTGACCATACCAACGTCCTGCGTGATCACTCTGCTCCATACAACTACTGGGTTTCAAAGCTGGACGCGTGGCCTGAACTGGCGCTGTACGCCTTGGAGGTGCTGGCCTGCCCTGCCGCTAGCGTGCTGTCAGAGCGGGTATTCAGTGCAGCTGGTGGCGTCATCACCGATAAGCGTACACGCCTGTCAACTGACAGCGCTGACAGGCTGACGCTTATTAAAATGAACAAAGCCTGGATTTCACCGGAATTCAAATCTCCTCCGGGGGAGAGCTGCTAAAGATTAACATTACTTATGTATCCGATTCCTCTTCTCTACTCCTCCTACTCCTCCTCCTCCTCCATATCGTCTTTGCCTAACACTGACCTAAAAAACGCCATTTTTCAGAGGTCCAACTGGCACTCTTTTACCACAATTTTTCAGGAGGGCCCCCTACAGGCCCTCTCTTCAAACAATTTTTCCGGAGGTCCACCTACAGGCCCTCTCCAAACAATTTTTCCGGAGGTCCACCTACAGGCCCTCTCTCCAAACAATTTTTCCAGAGGTCCACCTACAGGCCCTCTCTCCAAACAATTTTTCCGGAGGTCCACCTACAGGCCCTCTCTCCAAACAATTTTTCCGGAGGTCCACCTACAGGCCCTCTCTCCAATTTTTCCGGAGGTCCACCTACAGGCCCTCTGTCCAGTTCCAGTTTCCAGTTTTATTTGCGCAAACTGCATAAATTTTTTTGGGGGGATAGGTGTGAAAAATAATATTACCTGCGTATCTATATTGCCCAACATTGGATACGGTAGCAACAAGAAGACCAAACACATGCTGCCCACAGGGTTCCGCAAATTCCTGGTCCACAATGTCAAGGAGCTCGAGGTTCTGTTGATGAGCAATAAGTCCTTCTGTGCAGAAATCGCCCACAACGTCTCCTCAAAGAACCGAAAGACCATTGTGGAGAGAGCGGCACAGCTCGCCATCAAAGTGACGAACCCCAACGCCAGACTGCGCAGCGAAGGGAACGAATAAATATCTCTGTGGTTATTTGTGCTAAATAAAAGTTAAATAAACACAAAAAAAAAAAAAATTCATATGTTCCTGTGCCTGATCCTCCCATGTTGAATCTGTCCCATCATGAGAAAGTCCCCCCAAGGAGTCCCCACTGTAACTTGCTTCCCATACAACTACCTCACCCCCCGACACCTGTGTCTCTCCATTGTCCACCACCTCCTCAGACAACACTGGTAAATCCCCACTGTCAGCACACTGAGACTGCAAAAGATCTTGCGAATTGGGGCAGAGAATGTTCTAGGGTAGCACATCAGAGAAGGGGTGACTATGGGGTTCCAGGGAGTACGTGACCACATGCAATCTCCATCTAAAAAGTCATACTGAGGCTCACCACCATGCTTTACACTGCAATCTTATTACTGAGGCTCACCACCATGCTTTACACTGCAATCTTATTGAAAGACAGACAATCATGGGTTCACCGCCAGGTTGTCAGGCAGCATTTTTAAGTGGGTCACCATTATCGTGTCCCTGAAAATTGCCTTGGGGTCATCGCCAGACTATTTTTATGAAAGGCCATGGGGTTCTATACACACAGTGCTGACGGAAGCCCATCAGCCTTTCTAAACACAATTGAATCTGTCCCATCATGAGAAAGTCCCCCCAAGGAGTCCCCACTGTAACTTGCATCCCATACAACTACCTCACCACCCGACACCTGTGTCTCGCCATTGTCCACCACCTCCTCAGACAACACTGGTAAATCCCCACTGTCAGCACACGGAGACAGCAAAAGGTCTTGTGAATTGGGGCAGAGAATGTTCTGGGGTAGCACATCAGAGAAGGGGTGACTACGGGGTTCCAGGGAGTACGTGACCACATGCAATCTCCATCTAAAAAGTCATACTGAGGCTCACCACCATGCTTTACACTGCAATCTTATTACTGAGGCTCACCACCATGCTTTACACTGCAATCTTATTGAAAGACAGACAATCAGGGGTTCACCGCCAGGTTGTCAGGCAGCATTTTTAAGTGGGTCACCATTACCGTGTCCGTGAAAATTGCCTTGGGGTCATCGCCAGACTATTTTTATGAAAGGCCATGGGGTTCTATACACACAGTGCTGACGGAAGCCCATCAGCCTTTCTAAACACAATTTAATCTGTCCCATCATGAGAAATTCCCCCCAAGGAGTCCCCACTGTAACTTGCTTCCCATACAACTACCTCACCCCCCGACACCTGTGTCTCGCCATTGTCCACCACCTCCTCAGACAACACTGGTAAATCCCCACTGTCAGCACACGGAGACTGCAAAAGGTCTTGCGAATTGGGGCAGAGAATGTTCTGGGGTAGCACATCAGAGAAGGGGTGACTACGGGGTTCCAGGGAGTACGTGACCACATGCAATCTCCATCTAAAAAGTCATACTGAGGCTCACCACCATGCTTTACACAGCAATCTTATTACTGAGGCTCACCACCATGCTTTACACTGCAATCTTATTGAAAGACAGACAATCAGGGGTGCACCGCCAGGTTGTCAGGCAGCATTTTTAAGTGGGTCACCATTACCGTGTCCCTGAAAATTGCCTTGGGGTCATCGCCAGACTATTTTTATGAAAGGCCATGGGGTTCTATACACACAGTGCTGACGGAAGCCCATCAGCCTTTCTAAACACAATTGAATCTGTCCCATCATGAGAAAGTCCCCCCAAGGCGTCCCCACTGTAACTTGCTTCCCATACAACTACCTCACCCCCCGACACCTGTGTCTCGCCATTGTCCACCACCTCCTCAGACAACACTGGTAAATCCCCACTGTCAGCACACGGAGACTGCAAAAGGTCTTGCGAATTGGGGCAGAGAATGTTCTGGGGTAGCACATCAGAGAAGGGGTGACTACGGGGTTCCAGGGAGTACGTGACCACATGCAATCTCCATCTAAAAAGTCATACTGAGGCTTACCACCATGCTTTACACTGCAATCTTATTACTGAGGCTCACCACCATGCTTTACACTGCAATCTTATTGAAAGACAGACAATCAGGGGTTCACCGCCAGGTTGTCAGGCAGCATTTTTAAGTGGGTCACCATTACCGTGTCCCTGAAAATTGCCTTGGGGTCATCGCCAGACTATTTTTATGAAAGGCCATGGGGTTCTATACACACAGTGCTGACGGAAGCCCATCAGCCTTTCTAAACACAATTGAATCTGTCCCATCATGAGAAAGTCCCCCCAAGGCGTCCCCACTGTAACTTGCTTCCCATACAACTACCTCACCCCCCGACACCTGTGTCTCGCCATTGTCCACCACCTCCTCAGACAACACTGGTAAATCCCCACTGTCAGCACACGGAGACTGCAAAAGGTCTTGCGAATTGGGGCAGAGAATGTTCTGGGGTAGCACATCAGAGAAGGGGTGACTATGGGGTTCCAGGGAATACGTGACCACATGCAATCTCCATCTAAAAAGTCATACTGAGGCTCACCACCATGCTTTACACTGTAATCTTATTACTGAGGCTCACCACCATGCTTTACACTGCAATCTTATTGAAAGACAGACAATCAGGGGTTCACCGCCAGGTTGTCAGGCAGCATTTTTAAGTGGGTCACCATTACTGTCTCCCTGAAAATTGCCTTGGGGTCATCCCCAGACTATTGGCCAGATTTAGAAAAAATGGTGCAATTAGGGAGCCTTAGAGGCATCCCTACATGCTGCCCCTGCTGTTTCCTGTCCATTTCCGTGGTGTTTCCATCATTTTCTGAGGTTTCCAGGTTTTCACCCAGCCTTCCCTAGGCAGAGCCCCGGTCCCCTGCAAAAAATGCTCGAGTCTCCCATTGACTTCAATGGGGTTCTTTATTCGAAACGAGCACCGAGCATCGGGAAAAGTTTGACTCGAATAACGAGCACCTGAGCATTTTAGTGCTCGCTCATCTCTATATAAGACCATTTAAAAAATTAGTTTTAATTCAGAAACGTTGGCCTACTGAAAAGTATGTACAGTGTATGCTCTCAATACTTGGTCAGAGCTCCCTTTGCATGAATTACTGCATCAATGCAGCGTGGCATGGAGACGACCAGCCTGTGGCACTACTGAGGTGTTATGGAAGCCCTGGTTGCTTTGATAGTGCCCTTCAGCTTGTCTGCATTGTTGGCTCTGGTGTCTTTCATCTTTCTCTTGTCAATACTCATTTCAAGGCTGTGATTATCCCTATTGCTTGTGCACCTTTTTCTACCGCACTTTTTTCTTCCACTCAACTTTCCGTTAATATACCTAGATACAGCAGCCAGCTTCTTTGGCAATGACCTTTAGTGACTTACCCTCCTTGTGGAGGGTGTCAATGACTGTCTTCTGGGCATCTGTTTAATCAGCAGTCTTCCCCATGATTCTGTAGCCTACGTAACCAGACTGAGGGACCATTTAAAGGCTTAGGAAACCTTTGTAGGTGTTTTGTGTTGATTAGCTGATTATGGTATGATACCATGAGCCTAAATATTGAACTTTTTCATGATATTCTAATTTTCTGAATTACTGACTTTTGGCTTTTCATTAGCTGTAAGCCATAATCATTGACATTAACCACTTCAGATCTGGGCCATTTCCCCCCTTCCTGAGCAGGCCTAATTTTGCAAATCTGACATGTGCCACTTCATGTGGTAATAACTTTGGAACGCTTTTACTTATCCAAGCGATTCT
>ONZH01028829.1:0-27513 GCA_900303285.1 Rhinella marina
ATATTGTTAGCCACGTGGGAGTAAAGGGCGGGGATAGCTTTGTTGGAGAAGTAATGCCGGCTAGGGACCTGCCAGCGTGGCTGAGCGCAAGCCATTAGCTCCCTAAAAGCTGGGCAGTCAACCAGCTGGTACGGTAGAGACTGCACAGCCAGCAACTTAGTCGGATTACTTGTGGCGTAAAACTGCTTCCTGGCCACGCACTCGGCAATGGACGGCTGCCGAATGAGAGGAGGTGGAGAAATGCACGCACTGGCCGACGATGAGGTGGATGTACTAGTTACACACCGGGATGCGGGCTGAGCTATGGCCCTGAATGTGGCCTGCCTGACAGAAGGGACCCCGGGAGAAGTAACCAGCTCTTTAGTATTAATGGGCTGCTCTAAATTGCCGGCATGACGCCGCTTCAAATGGTTCCACCGAGCAGTGGTCCCAACATTTGTGGCTTTCCCACAGCTCAATTTCTGTTTACACAAATTACACGTGGCCATACTCCTATCCCCCGGCAGAGTGGTAAAATACTTTCACACAACCGACTTGCGCCCTCCACAGCTGGCCAAGCTTGTAGCCCTTGCACGCTTACACCCTGGTGCCGGCCCCACTATATTTGGGGTCTCGCTAGTTCCCAGGGAAGCACTAGCCGTGGGCCTAACTCGCCTCTGCCCTCTGTTTCTGCCACTACTAGTACCACCCTCCTCCTCTGAGCTCAAATCCTCCTCACCAGCCCGATCCGCTTCCCAGGTCCCCCGGTCTAACACATCAGATTCATCATCAGACTCCTCCACAACACATTTTTGGGAATGCAAATTAGGCTGTTCCCCTCCAACTGACAATTCCGGGCAGTCCAAACTCTGACTGCTCTCTAAGAAATCCTCAGGAAGGCTGTCCTCTATAACCGCCGGATTATAAGGTGGGCTTCAGTGGCTTTTTTTTTTAGAAATTTCAGAAGGGACACCACTAGGAGGGAGCACTGAAGCCTGAGAGGTGGCAGAAAATGAAGGGGTTTGCTTGAGTGGAATGGTGGAGCAGGACGAGTCTGACCCCTGGCTACATATGGATACTGTATCAGCAGATGATAGCAGATCATCCGGCTGAGACTGAGATGAGCGTGCCATCCACTCCACTACCTCATCTACTTTCTCCTCCACTACAATTTTGTGCCTCAGTGGGTTAGCCTGGTGGAACAACGGCCAAGTATTGCAAATACTACTAGTAGATGCTCCAGCTACAGGTCTTTTGGCACTGCTGCCCTGTGCCACCTTCTCCTTTTTTTAAAGCTCAAAGTCTGGCTGGAACTGGACCCCTTTTGCTTATCCATTCCAGACATTTTTCAATTCACCCTGTGGCCCTGCAGCTGGTCTTTGTCCCTGTATCTCACTCTCTCTCCCTGTCTCTCCCTATCTCTCCCTGTATCTCTCTTTCTGCTTGATTAAATACTAGCACTGAACTGGCCCTGCACTGCCCTGCAGTATCCCTGATATCTGTAATATGGATTCCCAGAGCAAAAACCCCAATTTTCACAAAACAGGTCTCAGAGTCTCAAAACTTCACACACAGTGCTTCTGCTCGTCTTAGCAGTCGCAGCAGAAGTGATGCGTCACTGGCTTACCGAGCCTGAGCCAATCAGAGCAAGCCGGTCAGGTGACCGCTTTCTTCCCGGGCTTTTGCGCACCATAAAAGAACTAATAGTAAAAGTTCGCTAATGAATTGAAATCGTACGCAACAGCGTATACAGTAACTTATACGTAGCAATAGCGTATAATTTATAGGGCAAACTATGTAGTGAATGCATACAAAGCCGAAGCGAATCATCTAATATTCGGATTCGCTTCGCAGCTAAAAAATCCCAAGATTTCATACGAATCAACGAATCGATTCGCTCATCTCTAGACACGGCGATACAAAATATGTCTAACATTTTTATTTTTGTTATGTTTTACACATTACACATTAGATGCATTTTTGAACACAATTAAATCTTGTGTGATGACGGTTTGATTGTTACCATTTTAGTGTACATACGCTTTTTTGATTGCGTGGTATTGCACTTTTTGTGAGGCAAGATGAAAAAAATGGCTGTTTTGGCATAGTTTTTTTTTTAACTTTTTTTACAGCATTCACCTGGCGGGCCATCTCATGTAATGTTTTTATAGAGCAGGTTGTTTTGGATGTGGCGATACCCAATATGTCTATTATTTTTATGCTTTTAAATTTTTACATTGTGAAAACATTTTTGAACAGAATAAAATCTTTTTTTGTGTTGCCATTTTCTGAGGGAAGGTGACCAAAAATGGCTGTTTTGGCAGTTTTCTTTTTTTTTTTTTTACTGCATTCACCTGGCAGGGTGGATCATGTGATATTTCATCGATGCCGGAGCATACAGCAGGGGTCTGGCTACCGGGAACGGACATCCCCTGCAGCTGATTGGGCAGGCGCTGGGCGGGAAGTGGTTAATGATGCTGTCATGCTGGAACCCATCCACCAGTGTGGACAATCACAAAATCTATAGACCTCACTATAAATGATTGTGCATGGTAAGCTAAAAACCTGTATAAAAATGTACTGTAAATCATATATTTACTTCAGCAACACAAAGGACAGGGGTGTAATAATAAGGGCCAAAATAGTGCAACAGGGCACAGAAGCTGGTGTAGACCTGCGGGCCACTTGCAATACTTGCTACCTGTTTAAATTCTTTTCTGATTTGTTTTGATGTCTGACATCCATAGTATCATAAATCTGAGACACTGGAGTGGAAGAGACGGGGAAAGATTTTTGATGCTGGACATTCCCATTGTCAAAAAGGAGATCAGTAGGTCAGTATATACCGTAGTCAAGGAAGAAAGTTGTGGAGCAAAATGCAGAAAGTGGTTGCAGTATTATCATAACACATCTATATGAAAGACACAGCTGAGATGTACACAGTTTCTACTCTACCACTACTTAGAGTGCTGACAGTTTGTAGGGGTATCCACTAGCTAATGTGAGGTCCATAATGTGTGGTCGCTATTCAGAAGACAACTCAAATCGCAGAAAATATAACTGCACTGTAATCACTGGCTGCTAGTGTTGTATCGATTGGTCACTTAAGTTACCCAGCAATTCTGCTAAAAGGTATGGACAAGCTGCAGCTGACAAGTAAGAGAAGTTATGCTGGGGTGCCCAAGCTGAAATTTTGCAATAGGACCAGTGAGACCTTACATCCCTGGTAAACAAAAAAAAATATAGGCCAGCATTTTACACTATTTTCTAACATGCAGAATGCAGATGCATAAATATAAGTTACAAAGATAACCATACTCATGCAAACACTGCATGACTTCAAGGTTTTTATTGTCTGAAGTTAGAGCTGAAAAATGTTAATTAGAAAACACATTGCTTTATTTCATGGTTTTGTATCATGAAGAACATGATTAACAGGGGAAGAGAAGAAACGAAATCAAGCACTTACAGTATTTCTTGATCTGCTTTGCTTTTCAAACATTTGTGCAGCTGCAATTTCCTGGATTTTGTTTGCTGGAAAGAACTAAGGAAGGTAAGCATAGCAGATAGTGTTTTTGTCAGATTCTCCCATCTGTCTTTTTTTTGTAACACCATTGATGGATGAATCACATCTCTACCAAAGTGAAACAAACAATAAGTGGACAGACATTGTTCCCTGACCTTTAATTCTTGGTCTCAGCATTTAGCTTTGCATACAGCTGGCTATTCACTTTTGCTCCCTTAAGACAGGCCTTTGGCAATAATCCCAGTTAGTTATTTTCACCTAGCAAATCTGTTTGTAAGTATGAACACAAAATGCTCAGTGCTTTTAAGAATTATTGAGCAGTTGCAGTAAAAATGGTAATTATTTTTGTTTTTATTTGGAAAGCACTGAGGACATTTTAAAGCTTAACTGAATTATTCATTAAATTTAAACCTTTATTAATTCCTAGTTTTAGTGGCCATCATCATAAATACAAATAAAACAAGAATTTATGGTCAAAATGGTTAACCTTACAGCACAGGTCTGCTAAAATGAGTTTGCCTTGAAAGATTTTTTACGTGGACTGTGATGCTAATGTTGTATATGTTTTTGTTAACCAAGTGCAGTACATATATGGCAAATGGTGTTGGAATTTAATTCGCACCACCGTACATTTAAAGCATGATATTGAAGCTCCTGCAACCTAGCTGGATCAGGTCAGGTATCCATTAGCCAGAGATATCTTGAAATATAGAAGCAGTTTATTGGGACTATATCAACCCATTGATGTGATTGCTGGGTGTCCTTGGGCAGAGCAAAGCTACTGGGTCTTTGCAGAACCAGATCATGAGCTGCATGCGTACAATGCCCCTGTAATTGGGGCTCCTTTGAATGCCCAGGTTACAGTGGAAAGTTTCAAAAAGAAAAGTGTCAAATTTGACACACTTCTATATGTTCACCCAAAATGTTTCTAGCCTGTGAAGTGTGCTGTAATTCTGCTCAGGCGTGCAAACATATTGTCTCGTTGTTGTGCAAATGTGTTGCACTTCTGCGACTTCACCCAAATTTGACTAGATCTGCCATCGCTGACAGTGACCCATCTTCCCACTGCTGCTATCTGCATACCCTCACATTCTGTACCACATGGTAGCTGCTGCAGCCTCATCCCCTTTTCCCTGTTGCTAATCCCCTACAGCCACTTCCATTACTCCAACTGGCACTACCATTACCGCTACTACCACTAAACACATCTACTGCTACACACATCTTCTGTCTTGTCTGTTCCATGCTGTGCTGCCACTGCTGCCTTTATCGTTCTGCACACATGCCATTATTACCCTACCCTACCCTTTCCACATCCACACTGTACTGCTGCTGCTTCCAGTTTTTCTAGGTTCATTCATAACAAGCCACTCTTTCTACTGCCCCCCATTAAAGCATAATTTTTCTATGTTTGTGCAGAATGAGCCATTCTTTCTTCTGACATTAACACGTGTGTGTATAAACAGGGACAGGGACCTGCCCCCACTGAGGCCTAATCTTTGATCGCTTGGTCCCTAAACAAGCCACTGCCTTTTTGCCATACCACATGTGTGTTTAAATAACATCTACCCCCAATAAGGCCACTTTTTGAAAGTTTTGTAAATAAAAAAGAGTAACATGTGCCGGAGAGGTGTTTTTTTTATTTTTTAAAGAAGCTGTTTGTTAACACCATCAAATATGAATTTACCCATAACTATATATGTCCTTGTCCTCAATAGTTTAGGGAGGAAGAAGAGAAGCAGCAAAAATTCATAAAAAATGAACAAAAAGTGATAACATCTTTTCCTAAAAACAAATCTGAGTCCAAGGAGACTAGAGAGTTTTATATACCAATTTCCAGGGCACTAGGAGCAACTTTGATTTGTGATGAATTATTTGGGAACTAATTTTTTTTTTTTATTTGAAGAATCAGACACAAATAAATTTTAAGAAATTTGCTCATCCTTAACTCTACAGCAACTAAAAACATTGCCCCATTCATGCAAAATTATACACATTATATATCAAAATGACAATACAAGATAGTGAACATATTTTAATATTTTATTTTGGTGTCAATTTTCATATTTACAAATAAGGAGCTATGCATGACATTGTTTCACAGTTTTCCACAAATAAATCTGAAAAAAGAAAAAAATACAGTAAGTAAAAACATATTACTAAAATTCTCTATGTGTCAGGTAAAAAAGTTACAAAGTATTTTGGTAATCCAACAAATAAAACAGGACCCTTTTCAAAAAAGTATGCATAATGGCTATGCTTCTCTGTACAATCATAACTGTGAATGAACAGTTATTTTTGGGCTTTCCTATTTTTTTTAAGCCAAATTATACCCTGTTTTAGTTTCACAGCTAGATTCATTTCTCTCAGAAGCAGGGAGTGTCTCCCTTCTATGGAAATTTGCTAACATTGTATTGCTGTGATGCCCTTCCCCTTATTTCCCACTATATTTGTTTTCAGCTACAGAGCTTACAAAACAGCTAAGGATGGACAAATCACACTAACAGACACATAGGAAGCTCATGTCATGCTTATCAGCAATGTAGAAGCAATTCTTGTATCAGGCTTACAATCTCAGTTAGCTATGACACGCCCCCATTTCCTCTCAGATGTCTTCTGTGTCCATGTTACTAGGGACGAATCCTGTCTGACAACAGTGAGACCCCTAGAAGTGAGACCCCCTAGTGACTATGACTTTATAGCTTTTTTAAATATATTTTTTAAATAAATTGATTTAGAAAATTGTTAATTAAACTATCACCTATTAAGTAAAATAAAATTGTGTGAAAGTACAGTAACTCTTTAAATCACTACATGTGTCAAATGACAAAACACTGTCTATCACTAAAGCTTTTTGAGGCCTGGTCATTAAAGGGTATAACAAAATAGAATGCACTCCCCTTACTAGAAGGCAACACACATAAGAGCAGTAGTTTTGCATGTTTCAAGTTCTTCCACCTTCTCTTCTATAGAAGTTGAGAGGAAAAAGAGCAGATTTTGGTTGATCAAGCTAATCAGCTGTTCAAGGACAACAAGAGATTAGAAAGTAATAAGACAGGGATTGTGTGAAAAAGTTACTGGTACTGCTTGACTGATTGTGATCTCTATTGATGACTGTTTCTTACATTGAGGTGACACTGACAATATTTCCAGGCAATAAATGCTCAGAAATCCCAGCTACCCAGCCAATCATAGTGCTTAGCCATCCAGTCAATCCAGAGGTCTAAATGATCGGCCAATCAGGAGGCCTGATCAGCAAACTAATTGGAAAATGTTTAGAGAAGCCAATCTCAGGTGTTGGCTCTCTTTGAATCTGCTCTGCTGATTAGCCATTCTTTTTCTCTCTTTTGTGCATTCTAGTATGCCTGATTTTTGGACTTCTGATTCTCTGATCCTAGTTTGTCTTTCTAATTCTCTGAATTAACTCCTACTGTTCTAACCAAAACTGTCTGACTGGCCAACTGCCTGCTAGTCTGATATTTATAGTACTTTCTGGTTATTAGACCCTGTCTTTGGATTTCCGCTGATGTTACACCATCATTATTTGGCATCAATGTTTCTAAATATGAGGTAATCATAATATCATGTTAATCTAAATACAGGGATCCGCATTTCACTGCAGGGGTACTTCCTGGAATATTCTCAGTGTGGCTGACGGCTCACCCACTGGGGTCAGAAACACCTGTGCAAAGAACCTAGGGGTCAGACAACTGACAACAGGCCAAGGTTGGGCAGGCAGAGTATGCGCAAATCCAAGAAACAGTTCAAATATCAGAGTAGGCAGTGCAGGGTCAGTACAGTGATCAGGCATGGGTCAGGTCAGGCATCAGAAGAATGGAATCCGGTAATCAAGCAGAAGTTGGTTCATGGGCAGACAAGCAAATTATAGCACCTTTACATGATCTGACAAGCTAGTAAACCTACTACTCAGGCTGTGAGAGAGATAAACAGCACTGCATATATAGAGCAGTTTAACACATTAGAAGCAGCTGATACAGAATAAAAAAAGAGCTAACCCTTGCAATACTGCAGAATGAAGTTAGGTTCAATGAAGAATATCTCCAATAGACACACAGGATACTCAGACCCGCTGCCTTAGTGATGGAACTATGACATACACAGGATGAGCAGAGCGATGCAGGGGCCGGCTGAAGTAGTGGGGGAGCAGTGGGTATGGGCCCCTGATATAACAGCCACAGTGGAGAAATGAATAGTAAAGAAAGACTTTATATATCAAGGTTTGTTACAAGTCTTGGGAAAGTCCCTTTGAACACATTAAGGGACATTTATCAGGACTGGTATTCCCATACACCAGTCTTGATCTCCCTGCACTGGCATGAGATGTGCCTAATTTTTTAAGAGACATGTGCCTCTTAATAAGTGCCTCTTTGGTTTCTGATCCTTCTATGGATCAGAAACCAAAGTTAAAGTGAGTCTGTCACCTCTTTTTCATCAATATAACTAAGAGCACTGCCCCACAGAAGATCACAGACACATCCCAGACATACCTGTGTGCACTGTGTGTCTTTATTCCATGTTCAGAAAAAGCACTTTTATTCTGCTGGAAAACAGCTCCCAAGTGCCCAGCTGAAAGTGAAACTAAAAACAGTGGAGGGCTGCTTTAGCTGCTTTTATCTTGGGATTGGAAGATAGAAAAATGACCTGACCTTCTTTGAAAGCTGGCATTCCAAGCTTTCAAATGATACCAAAATCACAGCATTATATCCAGTATATCAGAAAATATAGCTGTTAGAAATTTAGTCGGGAGAGAAAGCTGTTTTTAGTTACACTTTCAACTGGGCACTTGGGAGCTATTTTCCAGCAGAATAAAATGGAATAAAGACACACAGTGCACACAGGTAGGCTTGGGATGTGTATGCAATCTTCTGTGGGGCACTCCTGTTAGTTATATAGGTGAAAAACAGGTCCCTTTAACACCAGCTAGGGGCTGGCATAGACTTCAGCTATATATATAGTTATAGTTGATCCAGTGGGACTCACAAAGCCCCTAACCTCCCAATAAACCCTGCCCCTTTCCTTGCCACTTTAGAAAAGTTTCAAGGAGCTTAAAAAGTCACAAGTTATTGTGCAAATATGCATTGTGGCTTAATTTGCAACTTTTTATGCCACAATAGAGGCATAAATACGTTAGAAAATGTCCCTAATATTGGTGAAACTCTATACTTTATCTTTAGCCTCTACAACAGGCACAATAAAACCCAGCTACGAGATGTTTTCCTATTAAGATCAATTTTATACCAAAGTAATATGGAGGAACTTTTGCACCCATATTGCGCCTGCAAATCCAGGCTAATGGTATCCCAACCCACATGCAGATCTAATGGCTTGAATTAACAGTACGATAAATACATATGATGTTGTTAGTCATTGGTATGTTGTTAATTGGTAATCATTAGAACATTGCTTAGGCCAATACACAGCTGGGCAATGATTTGCATCCATATGAGTGCACATATATGCTAACATTATGCTAATGTGAAACATTATAAAAAGCTCATACCTCAATTTATTCATAGATTATCTGCTTTCTTTCACTTAATAATAAAAGAAATATGATAAGCAAATGGCAAAAAAGTAACAACACTATTAGTCTGCTATCATTTAAATAACAAATATTTTTGCAGCTTGTTTATGCCTTTTTGTTTGCCTAAGAAGTTAATTGACAAGATGATTGTTATTGTTTAATTCCCTTAAGCTTTTTCAGATACCGCTTTATAAGTAATTGGGCAGAAAATATTTACTTTTGTGCAAAAAAATAATGTTGCAGATTGAATGACAAAGTGTATTTCACAGTAAATTAGATGGTACTGAGAATTATAATATTTTATTTATGCTATTAGCTTTAGGAATACTCTAGATAAAGCACGGTATGTTTTATCAATTACTACTTCTGATAAGATAAAAACCTAGCAATAGTATCCCATTAAAAATTTCAGAAATATACAAAATTGAAGGGGTTGTAAACATTTGAGGGGTAAGGTCATTGATGGCAAGTATGTATCACTGAGGCTTCTTGTTTCAGTGAAGTCCTTGAAGTATCTTGTGACCAGTGTGGCTAAATCACTGAATCTGTTGGTGAGAGCTGGATTTTGGGTCTCAAATTTAGGAGTGACTGAAGAGCCTGGGTGGGAAAGGTGCCAAATTAATCAGAAAAGGCAAACTGTCACTGAGCAGTGTATATGCTGCTCTGAGAGTAAGACCCACTGAGAACACTGTGCCAAATGGAAGCTCCAAGTGAAAAACCTTTACCACACCTTGTGGATACCTGACTATAAGGCATTTTCTTTCATGAACTTTTACTTGTTGATGAAACAAGCCTGTATAATTTGCAGGTTGTGACCAATAAATCATGGACAAGGAAACTGTATCTCTGCCAATGTCTGCCTGTATTTTCTGGCTAAAAGACTGGTTATTAGTAGTTTTGAAACCTTTTCTGTACATTAATGTGGTATCATATAGTTTGTTACCATAAATTGCCCCTCATAGTGATATATGAACTTCAATAGTTGTGAAATACCAGATCTAGCTAGCGCCAACTTGGAAGTAACTGGAAGTAACTCCAGTCCAAATTCTTAATAAGCCTTGAAACATGACAAGGGAAAATATCCAAATCAAATATCCATAGACAGCTGTTTCAGGGTGCTTGTCCTTCATCAGTATGGAGTAGGATTCTAGCTATCTGAGTGTGATGCCTTGAATGCAGCTTAGGCAGGGTTCTGGCTTTCCTAAAAGAGACCAGCTGTGTATAGAGACTTATTGGCAATACTCCATGAGAAAAAATATGCAAAGCAGTATTTTCCAGGGAAAGAGAGACATCTTGCACCAACTTCTGAAAGTAGCTACCCACAAGTCAAAGCCTTAGAAAATGACAAAGTAAAATAGTCAAGCCAAATATCCATCCATAGAGAGCTATTTTGGGGTACTCGCCCCTCATTAGTATGAAGTAGATCTCTTTAAGGAGAGTTGTCTCTTTTAAGGGGAGCCATCACTATGCCTAGGTTGCATTTAAGGCATCACACTCAGCCAGCTACAGTCTTACTCCACACTAATGAGGGCCAAGCACTGTGAAACAACTGTCTAGAGATATTTGAATTGTCTATTTTAACTTGTCATGTTCTAAAGCTTGTTAAACATATAGGGAGCCACTACCAGAAGATGGTGCTAGCAAGGTTGTTCTTTTTCCATGAGAGATGCTTCTTTGCATATTTTTCCCACAGAGCTTTGCCAATAAGTCTCTATACACAGCTAGTCTCTTTTAAGGAGAGCCAGCAACCTGTCTAAGCTGCATTCAAGGCATCACACTCAGCCAGCTAGAATCTTGTTCCATACTGATGAGAAGCAAGCAATTTGAAATAGATATATATTTATAGATGTTTGGCTTGGCTATTTTACCTTGCCATATTCCAAGGCTTGTCGAACTTTGACTCATAGGGAGCCAATCTTAGAAGGTGATGCTAGTGAGATAGTTCTCTTCCCCAGGGAGATATCTGTTTTCTTAGCATATTCTTTCCCATGGAGCATTGCTAATAAGTCTCCATAGATAGGTGGTCTCATTAAAGGAGGTTATCCCATGATTAATGTTAAAAAAGAAAATAAAAAATTATATAGTATATCACAATCTCTTCCTAACAAAGCCAGAACCAGCCATGTACCTCACCTGGATCCAGAATTCTCCCAATTCATTTCTCCAATTGCTCGATTTATTTCAAACTGATATATCAGGGAGGTGTGTCATTTTTAGGGGATGGGTCCTTGCTTCTGCATTTGATGGCAGTTGAAGGATAGAACTAAGCATGTGTGTCTACCTCAATTAGAAAAAGATCAAATAGCCAGTGGCACTATACAGGTCGATTTGAATGAATAACTCAAGTGGCTATACTAAATTTATACTTGCATGCAGTTACAAAAATATTCAGATCCAGGTGCTGGTTTCTCCTTTTAAGAAGACCTAGCACCCCAAAACAGCTATCTATGGATGGATATTTGGCTTGGCTATTTTACCTTGTAAAGTTCCAAGGTGTGTAAAAAAGTCAGACTTTGTCTCATAGGTATCCACTTCCAGAAGGTGGCGAGCTAAATGGGTCTGTTTCTCTAGGAGATACCTCAGCATATTTTTTTTTCATGGACCATTGCCAATAGGTCTCCATATGCAGCTAGTCTCTTTAAGGAGAGGCAGAACCTTGCCTGAACATAAAATGGTTGTTATCTTCTTTTTTGTTTTGGGATTTTTCTATAGTATATATATCTATATATATATTTTTTTCTCTCTGTCACCCAAATTTGCCTAAACCGATTCACCAAAAATTCAGATTAGGATCCAAAGCAAATTTTACAAAATTTGTGACAAATATTATTAATTTAGAATTGATTTTCTTATATCTAATTATAATGTTCTTGATTCCCAGGATTACCTAAACAATTTAAAGGCATTTTATGGTAATATTAAAGGAATTTTTTTCTGAGAAGCCATCTTCTATAAAACTTCCCAGATTAACTGCCACATAAAAGATTGTACAGCTAAATGTATAAGAATCTGGACACATGGCACATGTTTTCTAAGCTACTAATTAGAAATGAAAGGAGATAATGTGGTCACACTTTCAAAGTGGCTTAACCACTTCCAATCTGCCCATTGACTATAAACGTCCTGGTAGTGGATCTCTATCTCTGAATGGATGTTTTAAAACGTCCTTGAGCTTTGCTCCCTGTGTGCAGCACCTGTACATAGAAGCTCCATGACTCCGCTGCCTCCTGACAGCCAAGAACATGAAGCTTTAACCTGAGACCTTTTTTCCTGGTCTCCAGGCTTTTGATCACTCTGACAAGCTGTCAAAGCCATCACAAATGCTTGTACTATCTCCCTCTCATTACTGTCGGTCACAGAGCAGTTTACAACCACATATGGGGTGTTTCTGAAAACTTCAGAATCAGGAAAATATATATTCAGGTTTGATTTGCGGTTTACCCTTGCTATCATATAGGAAAAATGAATTCAAAATTGAAAATCTGCAAAAAAAATATATATTTTTTTAAATTTCACCTTCCTTCTGTTTTAATTCTTGTGGGAAATCTAAAGGGTTAACAAACTTTGTAAAAATCAGTTTTGATTACATTGGGGGCTGTAGTTTCTAAAATATGTTCATTTATGGGAGGTTTCTATTATTTAAGCCCCTCAAAGTCACTTTAGAACTGCAAAGGTCCTTTAAAATTAACTATTGGAAATTTTCATGAAAATCTTAAAAATTACATCTAAAATTCGAAGCCTTCTAAAGTCCTCAAAAAATAAAATTACATTTCCAAAATTATGCCAACATAAAGTGCACATATGGTGAATGTTCATTAATAACAATTTTATTAGATATCCCTATGCAACTTAAAAGCAGAGAAAATAATATTTAAAAAATTGTGATTTTTTTCAAAATTTTCAGTAAATTTTGGATTTTTTATAAATAAAGGTAAAATTTATTGACTCAAATTTACCATTAACACAAAGTACAATGTGTCACAAGAAAACAATCTATGAATGGCTTGGATAAGTAAAAGCGTTTCAAAGTTATTACCACATGAAGTGACACATGTCAGATTTGCAAAATTAGGCCTGGTCAGGAAGGGGGTAAATGGCCCAGATGGGAAGTGGTTAAAATTGTTTTCTGATAATAATTACTTATTGTGTAATGTTTGCAGCCTGTATCCTGAAAAAGAAAATTCATACTTACCTGCTCCCCGCAGCTCAGGTCCATGTTCCGGTCACTGAAGTGTTTACATCTGGTAACACATGGACATGGTCATATGCTCCACTGCAACAAATAACTGGCTAAAATTATGTTGTGGTCACAAGTAGAGATGAGCAAATTTTTCAAAAATTCGATTCGGCTGGTTCGCCGAATTTACCGAAAAGATTCGTTTCGATCCGAATAAATTTGTGGTGAATCGCATTAAAAAACCGCTACTTCCAGGCTGCAGAGAGCCTGGATAGTGGTGTAGAACACTGTGCCTTGCAGAAAAACGCATAGGGAGTAGTGTTGCGCGAGCACCTCTGAGCTCGTATGCTCGGGTACTCTGGCCGAGCACTCGAGCATAATGTTAGTCAATGGGACTAAACCAGGCACTCCCGCTCAGAAGAGGGGAGGGTGTCTGGTTAATAGAAAAAGGTCAGAATCGCGACTTCTCTTTTACTCCTTTCGCTTGTAAAAGTATGCTAATTAACTGAATTTGTACGCATTAGTGCACAATGCGTAACATTAGCGTACAAATGCATACTCATTAGCATACAAATTTGTACGCATTAGCATACAATGTGTAGCATTAGCGTACAAATCAACATTACAGTGAATGCCAGCATTGCGCTCGAGTACACTCGGTGTTCAACCGAACACCGAGCGGACCCAAGCGTAGGCATGCTCTGCCGAACAGTGAGTTCGGCCGAGCATGCTCGCTCAACACTAATAGGGAGTCTACTGTGGTAGTGAAAGAATACTGTGAGCCAGTGTGACACGCACATAACAGGCGTCGCTCTTAGAATTGCTGCACACTTTTATGTATTTGGGCAGTTAAGGGGCCAAAACTCACCAAACAACTCAAGTCTGAACTCACCCTTACAGGTCAATGTTAGCGCCAGCTATAGAATATAGAATATAGAATCGTGCAGAGGCCCAAATGCTACTAGAGCGCAAAAAGCGCATGCCTTTTACACCAATTCACTGATTCCACATACATTTCCACAGAACCTGTTCTATTACACGCTTATACAAGCAGAGCCCCCCCAGACAGTGTGGAGATGGCAGTGGCAGCAGCATCAGCAGACTATAGAGTGGCACGACGACAGTGTGGCCAGGTGGCAGCAGCATGGCACAATTACATAATTTGGAGGTAGCGGCAGCTAGGACACACCGTATGGAGGCGGCAGCAGCAGCAGCATACCGTAGAGTGGCACAATGACATAATTTGGAGGTAGCGGCAGCTAGGACACAGCATGTGGAGGCGGCAGCAGCAGCAGCATACCGTACAGTGGCACAATGACATAATTTGGAGGTATCAGCAGCCAGGAAACAGCGTGTGGAGGCGGCGGCAGCAGCATGAGTAGGCCACAGGTGGCACGATGACATAATTTGGAGGTAGCGCCGGTAGCTAGGACACAGCGTGTGGAGGCGGCAGCAGCAGAAGCAGCATGAGTAGGCCACAGAGTGGCACAATGACATAATTTGGGTGGTAGAGGCAGCTAGGACTAGCGTGTGGAGGCGGCGGCAGCAGCAGCAGCATACCGTAGAGTGGCACAATGACATAATTTGGAGATAGCGGCAGCTAGGACACAGCATGTGGAGGCGGCGGCAGCAGCATGAGTAGGCCACAGAGTGGCACAATTACATAATTTGGAGGTAGCGGCAGCTAGGACGCAGCGTGTGGAGGCAGTGGAGGCGGCAGCAGCAGCATCAGGCCACAGAGTGGCATGGTGACATAGCCTGGAGTTGACAGCAGTAGCAGCATGAAGAGACCTGATTGTTGAGGTGGCAGCAGCATCAGAAGGCTACATATTGGGTCAGTGACAGAGTGGAGAGGTGGATGGCAATACCAGTCACTAGTAAAGATGCTGGGTGGTAGAAGGAGCAGCTGGTAGATGTGTGCATCAGCCGGGTGGCAGCATCATAAGAATGGCTGAGGCAGGTAGCCTGAAGAAGACAGTCTCATTTGTCAAGGTTTGGGTGACGCATCATGGCTGATCTAATCTGATGCATCAGGCGTTGGTGGGTGGAAATGCTGGCTGATCCACACCTGATTCATCTTGACAAAGGTGAGTCTAATCACATTTTGGGTGGATAAGCGAGTTCTCCTTGGGGTAACTATGGCCCCCACCGCACTGAACACCCGCTCTGATGCCACACTACTAGCCGGGCAGGACAGCTTCTCTAGTGCAAACTTGGCCAGTTGCGGCCACAAATCCAGTTTGGCTGCCCAGTAGTCCAGCGGATCTTCAATGTGGGTTGGCAGGGTGCTGTCCAAGTAGGCCACCACCTGCTGGTTCAGGGTCTGCTCCTGGTCTACCTGCTGCTGCTGCTGGTGAGTACTTTCCTCACTTGGCGGGTGAAGACAGCTGCTCATCAGCGACTCCAGACTCAAGTTGCTGCTGATGGAGCTAGTACTACTCCTACCCCCCCACCCCCCCACAGCAGCCGTTATATTAGTACGTGAGCACTGAGGGACCCCCCGGTCAGACCTGCGAGAGGATGGACGACGACGCAGATAGGCAGCAGCCAACTGACTACATAGGATGTCTCTATAGTGCTTCAGTTTGTCCTCCCTCTCAGCAGGTGAAAAAAAGGCCTCCATTTTAGACCGGTAGCGAGGGTCCAAGAGGGTGGGGAGCAAGAAGTCATCCCTCTGCCGGATGGTGACTATTCGGCTGTCACTACATAAGCAAATGAGCATGCATCGGGCCATTTGCGCAAGGGACTCGGAGGGACTCCCTGCCTCCAACTCCACTGTATACTGCCATGGTGTCTCTGGGTCATCTTCCTAGTCTTCCTCATCTCGCTCTACCTCCTCTGGCTGCTCCTGCTCCTCCTCTTCTGTCACCTGTGTAGAAAAACCACTAAATGCTTGTGCTCCAATGTCCTCCTCCTCCTCCAGTTCAGCCCCCACTGGACTCATGTGGCCGTGAGATGCAGTCTCCACATCTCCAGTCCCCTGACCAGAAAGATTTTGCAGCATCTGTTCCAGGACATGAAGCAGTGGAATGATGTTGTTCATACCGTAGTCATGGCGACTGACAAATAACGTGCCCTCCTCAAAGGGCCTGAGCAAGTGGCAGGTGTCACATGAGCTGCCACTGGCTGACATCAAAATTACACAGGGGAGTACTTATGTCCGCTTGGATCATTAAGAAATCGTTTATGGCCTTTCTCTGTTCGTACAGTCGGTCCAACATACGGAGGGTAGAATGCCAATGGGTGGAAACGTCAGATATCAGCCTATGTTGGGGGACGCCATTCTGCCGCTGCAGCTCAAGGAGGGTGTGCTTGGCGGTGTAGGAATGGCTGAAGTGCATGCAAAGTTTCCTGGCCATTTTTAGAATGTTTTGCAGTTGGGTATAAGACTTGATGAACCGCTTGACAACCAGATTAAATACGTGCGCCATGCAGGGCGCATGGCTCAGGCCTCCTTGGCGCAGTGCGGACACCATGTTCTTTCCATTATCTGTCACAATGGTTCCAATTTTTAGTTGTCGCGGAGAAAGGCAGCAATCGATTTCTTCTTTCATGACACGGAGCAGTTCCTTCCATGTGTGACTTCGTTCGTCCAAGCAAATCAGGCGTAGAACTGTGTGACACCGCCGTGCCCTGCACATGTGGTACGCTGGAGGAGCGCTATGACTTGGCCCTGCAGTGGAGGCTGAGATGGTGGAGAAGGAGCCGGACATTAGCGCAAGATCCGCAGTTTGACAACGAGGAGGAGAAAGTGGCGTCACCTGTTCAAGTTGCTCGTGTGGCTGGGCAGGAAGCACATTGACCCAGTGGGCCATAAAGGACATGTACTGGCCTTGACCGTAGTTACAACTCCACACGTCGGCGCTGCCGTGCACTTTGGCAGACACCGACAGGCTCAAGGACTGGGCCACCTTCTCTTCTACATATTTGTGCAGGGCTGGGACTGACTTTTTGGCAAAGAAATGATGGCTTGGGACTCTCCACCTCGGCTTGGCACAAGCCATCAGTTCTCTGAACGGTGCAGAGTCCATCAGTTGAAAAGGGAGGGACTGCAGCACTAGCAACTTTGACAGGAGCACGGTCAGCTTCTGTGCAGTAGGATGGCTGGATGCGTACTGCTGTCTCTTGCAATCGCCTCGGTGACCGACTGCTGCCGCAATGAGTGGCGAGGAATAAGAGGAGGAGGAGCAGGAGCATCTGGAGTGGTAGATAATGACAGACAGCTCCCTTCGGCAGAGGTGCTGGAGCCTTGACTGCCTGAAATGGGATGTGTGCCACTGGGTGATGCTGCTGTTGCTGCTGCCGACTGGACCGCCACATCTGAGCCATGGTTCTCCCAGGCCACTTTGTGGTGACGCTGCATATGTTGGCGCAGGGCCATGGTGCCAACATTAGCACCACGCTTCACTTTCTGACCACAGATTCTACATATAGCCATGTTCACCTCCTTAGGCGTCTTAACAAAAAAATTCCACACCGCGAGTAGGCGATTTTACCACCAACACTCTGCACTGACTGAGTGGTACCTCCGCTGCCTGGCTGAGCCCCTGCGCCGCTCTTTTCAAGGCCGGAAAGCACCTGAGAAGAGTGCGGTCTACCCCGTGCCCGTTTGGCTCCCGACCTCGCACTGCTGCCACTCCGCTGACTAACAGCCACACTACCGACTTGCGACTTGCGCAAGCTGTCAGTCTCGTCAGCAGATGATGATAATGGTTGCTGTGGCCTCGCCGAGTGACCCCTAATGCCAGGTCCCCTTCCTCTGCTGAGACCTGTGCTTGTTCCCGAAACATTTGTGCCACTGCCCCTCCCCTGTGAAGGTCCTGTCACCCCTCTGTCTGACATCCTGTTTGATAAAAAAAGTAAAATAAAATAAAATGAAGAATACCCCCAAAAATTATACTTTGCTGACTGCCTTGCACAATGGCTTAAAGAGGACCTTTCATGGTTTATAATTACTGTAGATAAATACCTTTTGTTCCCCCCGCTGATGCTGCCACCCTGCCTAGTTTTTTAAAATAGCGCTCCTACTCCCCGATGTACCCCCCTGTATTTTTCCCAGTCAGTATGTAAATACTGAGCATCGGTACAGGGAGGAGGAAACGCCGGTGTTTCTCAACGGGCGTCTTCTTCTCCCTGGCTGTTCCGCGATCCAATCACAGCGGAGAGCGTCACAGCCAGGGAGAAGGTGAGGTTTTTTTTCTCCCTGGCTGTGACGCTCTCCGCTGTGATTGGATTGCGGCACAGTCAGGGAGAAGGAGACACCCATTGAGAAACGCCGGCATCTTCTCCTCCTTGTACCGATACTCAGTATTTACATCCTGAGCGCAAAAACTACAGGGGGGCACAGCGGGGAGTAGGAGCGCTATTTTAAAAACCTAGGCAGGGTGGCAGCATCAGGTACCCGGGAAAAAAAGGTATGTATCTACAGTCTTTAACTATTTCTTTCAGAAATATTGTCACCTACACAGTGTGTTAACATTGGGTTACTGAACTTCAGTACAATGGGTTACTGCACAGCACTATACACTTTGTTTATATAGCGACTGACGTTGAGACTATCGATGTAAAAAAAACGGGCCCAGAACCACGTCTTAACTCTTTTTTGGGCAATTCAACTTCACTGACTACGTTAGCACAATATCAAGCTTTTCTGTTTGGATGGCGAATAACGCCACAAATAGTTATTTAAAAAGAACAACCCCACAAACACGGATTCACTGTTTTTTTGGCAATTAAACTTCAATGACTACATTAGCACAATATCACGCTTTTCTGTTTGGATGGCGAATAACGTTGCAAATAGTTATTTAAAAAGAACAACCCCACAAACAAGGATTCACTGTTTTTTGGCAATTCAACTTCAATGACTACGTTAGCACAATATCACATTTTTCTGTTTGGATGGCGAATAACGCCGCAAATTGTTATTTAAAACGAACAACCCCACAAACATGGATTCACTGTTTTTTTGGCAATTCAACTTCAATGACTACGTTATCACAATATCACACTTTTCTGTTTGGATGGCGAATAATGCCGCAAATAGTTATTTAAAATGAACAACCCCACAAACATGGATTCACAGTTTTTTTGGCAATTTAACTTTACTGACTACGTTAGCACTAGAGATGAGCGAACACTAAAATGCTCGGGCGCTCGTTATTCGAGACGAACTTTTCCCGATGCTCGGGTGCTCGTTTCGAGTAATAAACCCCATTGAAGTCAATGGGAGACTCGAGCATTTTTTGCAGGGGACCAAGGCTCTGCCTAGGGAAGGCTGGTTGAAAACCTGGAAACATCAGAAAATGATGGAAACACCACGGAAATGGACAGGAAACAGCAGGGGCAGCATGCATGGATGCCTCTGAGGCTGCCTAATCGAACCATTATGCCAAATTCTCAGGCAACAGC
Organism: Rhinella marina; assembly: GCA_900303285.1. NCBI lineage: Eukaryota > Metazoa > Chordata > Amphibia > Anura > Bufonidae > Rhinella > Rhinella marina. The sequence goes on from ONZH01028829.1 coordinate 19,639, forward strand.
CTGGTGGTGACCCTAAAGACAATTGTGCTTACCCAGACCAAGATGGGCAAGGCACATGCCCATCACATGTTAGGGAAGCACCCAACTAGATGCAACAAAGGTCCATCACCCATGCCCATGCTGGCACTGCTCTCCTATCCCCAGCCACATGATGCAGGCATAAGCCTGACACAGCATGGCGGTGATACCAACAAGTGGCCAAGTTAGATGAGGTAGCAGGTGAGCCACCCAAAAATTTAGCCTGACGCAGCATGGCGGTGACAACAGAGTGACCGAGTTAGACTGAGGTAGCAGGAGGTGAATCGCGGATGGTAATTCGAAGGAGGAGGAGGAGGGGTTGGAGGAAGAGGCATAGTAAGTCTGAGAAACCGTGACCGAGGTAGGCCCCGCAATCCTCCAAGTGGGCAGTACATGAGCGGCCCCAGGGTCAGACTCGGTCAGAGTGACCGAGCTACATGACGGTAGCAGGTAGAGCACATAAAACATTTAGCGTCGCCCTGTATGGCTGTGACTACACATTGACCGAGCTACACAATGGTAGCAGATAGAGCACATTAAAAATTTAGCGTGGCCCTGTATGTGGACATTGAGGGCTTGTGCATGTAGGTGGGCTGAACTTTTTTCTGTTTGCGCTCCAACGTCTGCTGTAATGACAGCTGAATGTTGCGCAGGGACACATTGGTGGACAGTGTGAAGGATCATGGAGGCGAAGGGGTGGTTTTATGGCGGGAGGCGCTCGTGCCGGGGTCCTGGGCTGGTGGTTGACTCGCAGAGGCAGCGATTGACACAGGGGAAGGAGCAGTGGTGGGACCCGCATGAGGGGAATAGACAGCCTTGGTTCCATAGTGTTTAGCACTTGTATACCTGCGCATGCTGGTGGTGGTTAGGCTGGTAGTGGTGGAACCCCCACTTAAAAATTTGGCATCAACTGGTACGGTTGTCAACATTGAGCTTGAACTAGTGGGGCATGTGTGGTATCGATTCTTCTGAGTTTAAAATCGTCCCCTATCTTGGGACCATATATTTCATGGATTTTCTGAACACGGAAAAGGAAAAAGAGCTTGCTCTGGCCAGGGGAGTGTCTTTTCTACTGCAGCTAAGGGGACGTGTCCATGCTCTGCATATCACAGGTCTGGAGCCAATTAAAAGAAGAACCTAAATCTAATCTTATCAGTTCAAAATCTAATACGTCCCCTATCCGGGTAAATTGTTTGGAGAGAGGGCCTGTAGGTGGAGGGAAGGAGGTTGAGCTGGAAGAGCCAGAGGAGTGCCCCCTTTGGCTAGCGTGTGTGGTGGTGACAACAGCCGGATGGAGTTCGAATGACGACTCAGGACCCCAACTTAAAAATTTTGCATCAACCAGTACGGTTGTCAACTATGAAATTGATCAAGTGGGGCATGTGTTGTATGTATTCTTCTCAGTTTAATACCGTATACGGCACCTATCCGGAAAAATAGTTTGGAGAGAGAGAAAGAGAGGAAAAGACGTATTTTTAAAAGTGACGTTCAGTATAGATCAGTTAAAGAGAAAGAAAGGATTTTATGAAATGGATTTGTATCACTGAGAGCAAAAGAACCTATTTTTTTACGTGACATGCAGTATACAGATGCGTCCACACTTAACTTATCTCCAAACTCAGAGTGGTGTCAGTTTTGTCCTGACAGCAAAACAACATGATATCGCGAGATTGTAACTAAACTCTAAAAAACTGCAATACACGTCACAACCACTGGGCGGTGAGTGCTTCACATTTAGCTGATTGCTCAGCTGCTTTTTCTTTTGTTTAGAGTAGCTGGCCTCAGATGTGAGATATTTATCGGCAGACCAAGCTAAATGTGGTGAGATCTATTGAGAATATTTAATGTGCTAAAGTCAAACACATGAGAAAAAAGGAAAACTAAATAAAGTATCCAAACATTGTGTGTTACCGCCAGCTGGACTGTGTATCTAATCCTATCTTAAGTAATACTGTCTACAGAGTCGTGTATCTAACCCAAGTATGTGTGATACTATCTGCTTACCAGTGTATCTAATCCTATCATATGTGATACTGTCTTCAGGATCTTGTATCTAATCCTATCCTGTGTGATACTGTCTGTCGAGCTGTGTATCTAATCCTATCATATGTAATACTGTCTGCAGAGTTGTGTATCTAATCCTAACCTGTGTGAAACTATCTGTTAAGCTGCATATCTAATCCTATTATGTGTGATACTATCTGCTGAGCTGTGTATCCAATCCTATCCTATGTGATACTGTCTGAAGAGTTGTGTATCTAATCCGATCATATGTAATACTGTCTGCAGAGTTGTGTATCTAAGCCTATTATGTGTGATACTGTCTGCTGAGCTGTGTATCTAATCCTACTTTGTGTGGCACTGTCTGCTAAGCTGTGTATCTAATCCTACTTTGTGTGATACTGTCTGCTTAGATGTGTATCTAATCCCACCTTCTGCGATACTGCTGTGTATCTAATCCTATTCTGGGCGACAGCGTCTGCTAAACTGTGTATCTAATCCTATCATGGGTGATACTGTTTGCAGAGTTTTGTATCCAATCCTATCATGTGTGATACTATCTGCAGAGTTGCGTATCTAAGCCTATTGTGTATGATACTGCCTGCTAAGTTGTGTATCTAATCCTATGATGCGTGATACTGTCTTCTAAGATGGGTATCTAATCCTATCATGTGTGATACTGTCTGCTAAGATGGGTATCTAATCCTATCTTGTGTGATACTGTTTGCAGAGTTGTTTATCTAATCCTATCATGTGTGATACTGTCTGCGTATCCGTGTATCTAATCCTATAATGTGTGATACTGTTTGCTGAACTCTGTATCTAGTCCTATTCTGGGTGACTGCATCTGCTAAGTTGTGTATCTAATCCTATCATGTGTGATACTGTCTGCTGAGCTGTGTATCTAATCCTATTTTGAGCGACAGCGTCTGCTAAGCTGTGTATCTAATCGTATCATGTGTGATACAGTTTTCAGAGTTGTGTATCTAATCCTATCATGTGTGATACTATCTGCAGAGTTGTATATCTAAGCCTATTGTGTATGATACTGCCTGCTAAGTTGTGTATCTAATCCTATCATGTGTGATACTGTCTGCTGAACTGTGTATCTAATCCTACCTTGTGTGATACTGTCTTCTGAGCTGTGTATCTATTCCTATCTTGTGTGATACTGTCTATGAAGCAATTAGATGTATGTGTATAGAGTGTGATACTGTCTGCTGAGCTGTGTATCTAATTCTATTAGGTTTGATACTGTCTGCTGAGCTGTGTATATAATCCTACCTTGTGTGATAGTTTTCTGCTGACCTGTGTATCTAATTCTATTAGGTATGATACTGTCTTTGAAGATATTGTGTTTATCTCTAAAGAGTGTGATACAGATAGAGATAAGGAGCTTTCCTTTGTGAACATACTGTACACTCAGCCACTGCTCAGATAAGAGAGGTGGGGGAGGTGCTCATGTATTTCAGTCCCTGTATTTCCCTGTCTTGTGGATGAGGCCTGATTACCAGTAAAGTAAGGCCTCTTTCACATTAGCGGCAGCACAAATCCGGCAGTTGAAGGGTGCCGCCGGATCCGTGCTGCTGCAGGGACATGTGTGGGGCCGGAACCGCGCTCCGGCCCCACACATGTCACACAGTACATATACACAGACACATATACACAGACACACACAGACATATACACATACAAATACACATACATACTTACATGCTCCTGGCAGGTCTCCATAGCGGATGGGGAAGCAGGACGGCGCACACATAGGACGATTCCCCACATTGCCCTCTGCTGGGCGCCGGGTGGAATCGTCTTATGTGCACGCCGTCCTGCTCCTCATGTGCTATGGTGACCTGCGGGGAGCATGTAAGTATGTATGTGCATTTGTATGTGTATATGTCTGTGTATGTCTGTATGTGTGTGTGTATGTATGTATGTGTATATGTCTGTGTATGTCTGTATGTGTGTATGTATGTATGTGTATATCTCTGTGTATGTCTGTATGTGTGTATGTATGTATGTGTGCAGGTGACGGATCCATTCACCATTGTGTCACACCAAACGGATCCGTACCCACTGACTTTCATTGGGGGTCATGACGGATCCGTCTTGGTGTGGATGCCTGGACCGGAGAGCATACCGCAGCATGTTGCAGTTTGCTCTCCGGTCAGAAGACGGAACGGAATGCTTTTAGGTGTGCTCCGTTGTCTTCAGTTCAGTTTTATCCCCATTGACAATGAATAGGGACAAAACTGAAGTGTTTTATTCCGGTATTGAGCCCCTATGACGGAACTCAATACCGGAATTATAAAGCGTTCGTGTGAAAGGGGCCTGAACGGTGGCTAATTTTAATTTCCCAGGGTTTCCTGTCTCTCTCTTTCTTACAATTCCCTCTAGAGAGGAAGGTTTTTTATTGCAGAACAGATCTGGGCAGGAGATCAGATGGAGGGAGAGATAAGAAGTTCCTTGCTGGGTGCAGGGGTTTTAGGCAGTGCAGGAAAATAGGGGTGATAGTTGTGGGAAGCAGAAACATTATTTGCATTGAATATTTAGTTACAATTCTGGTATAAAATGATTTTGTGCACTTAGAAAGTTTGCATTTTGGATGAAGACCAATGTCTCAGAAGAACTAAAAGATTACATTTACACGTCTAGGTTAGAACAATAGAGGAGGGACTGTATTTCCCTAATCAGGGACTAATCAAACAACAGCAGGATACAATGGTGAATAGTCAGGTAATAAAGACACAGGGAATGGAGACGTTGAGATAAGCAGCAAATATGAGGCCTGGACACTTAGATGATAGGACAGCTGTGAGAAGCTACAGTATAATGCTGAATGCTAATATACCAGGAGCCAAAGCCAGAAGTATAAATCCTTCCTTTAAAGTTCTAAGGCTACTTTCACACTAGCGTTATTGTTTTCTCGTATTGAGTTCCGTCATAGGGGCTAAATAGCGGAAAAAAACACTTCAGTTTTGTCCCCATTCATTGTCAATGGGGACAAAACTGAACTAAAGAGAACGGAGCGCTCCAAAATACATTCCGTTCAGTTTAGTTGCGTCCACAGGCCGGAGAGCAAACCGCAACATGTTGTATTTTGCTTTCCATCCTGGGGATCCGGAGAAAAAGGTCATGACCCACAATGCAGGTCAATGGGGACGGATCCGTTCTTTCTGACACAATAGAAACCGGATCCGTCCTCCATTGACTTTCAATGGAGTTAATGACGGATCAGTCCCAGAAATGTTACAGATAATACAACTGGATCCGTTCATAACGATGTAGACGGTTGTATTATCAGTAGGGATGAGCGAACAGAAAGTTCGTAACGAATCTGGTTAAAATTACAATGGCGACGTAAAACTGTACTTTTTTCACAGAATAGACCAGGATACAAGGGATTATTACTCCTATAATCCCTTGTATCCTGGTTTTCTGTGAAAAACAAGATGTGTGATGTCACCCCACAGCCAAAAAAAAGTAAAAAAAAAAGTTTAAAAAAAGTTATAAAAAAAGTTAAAAAAAAACTGAGGCTCCATAGTCCAATCCATTGATTCACCTTGGCCAAGCGTTCTTCCCAAGACTTGAGGGCAGCGCCTTCGTTCCCGAACCAGACTCCGAGGATCTTGATGAAGTCTGGTTTCATAGTAAAGGTGAAGGGGGCAGAAGAAGCCAGTTGCCAGTCCCCGAAGAGCATGGATTCCGACTTCCCACAGTTGACTTTGGCCCCTGAAGCTTGTCCGAACTCCTCGCAGGTCTGGACGAGTGCAGTCACCGAACGCCAGTCAGCGCAGAAGACGGTCACGTCGTCCATGTACAGCGAGCACTTGACCTCGAAGTGTCCTGGTGCGGTGATCCCTCTGATCTCTCCATTCTGCCGGATAGACTCCGCTAAGAGTTCTATAACACAAACAAAAAGGAGAGGTGATAGAGGGAAGCCTTGTCTGACCCCGGAGCAAACCGGAAAGGGGTCAGTCTTCCAGCCGTTCACCAACACCGTGCTGCAAATATCAAGGTACATCAGGTTAACAAACGAACAGAACCTCTCACCTTTGGGGCACCATCTGCCAGGGAACTCTTGGCAAACCTTGATCTGCCCTTGGAGTCTCTACCACTTTTTAGTGATGATGATGAGGAGGAAGTCCACTAAAGTCAGCGGGTAGAACGTACTGAGACTCCAGAGGAGGTGTTGGCTGTAAGCTCCTGTCCCGTGACCGAGAGTACACGCTACACGTTGCTGCTCTGCTGGGTGCCGTCAACCCCGTTTAGCCGCAACAAAAAAAGTAAAAAAAAAAGTTTAAAAAAGGTATAAAAAAGTTAAAAAAAAAAATAAAGTTAAAAAAAGTTAAAAAGTTAAATAGTCCATATTAGGAAAGGCTCTGGCTGTTTCAGTCATCCCTCTGGTTTCATGTCTCTCCTGGCTAGAAGCTTTAGCTGACAAAGTGAGGTCACCATCCTGTAAGGTTTTCTCCGCTGTCACATCCAATTGGGTATCCTTGTGGACTCCCAGCCTTTCAGGGATTTCATGACGTGTGCGCACCCCAGATGGCGAATCCCCAGCCGCCACTACATCTCTGGCAAAGCTGTCCCATCACTGCACAGTAATGTTCAGAAAAAGGTTGGCAACACATTGGGACTCTCGGTGTCCAAGACCGTGCACCTGAGTGCTGATGTCTGGTCCTCTAATTATGGGCAAGGGCAGTACATGTCTGTTACTGCCCATTGGGTCAACATCCTCCCAGAAGACCATCAGGAAGTTGGCCCATTCTTGCCACTGTCACCTCCACGGTGCTTTAGGGGGCCAGCAGCGGGAAGCACAAGTTCTGCCTCCACCACCTTGCAACCATCTGCCGCTTTGACTGCAGTCCAACCTGCCCCAGTGTCTTACCACCGATGTCAGGCCCAGCGCTCTCAGGCTGTCCTTCTGGGTCCAAAAGAATACTGTCCAAAACATACTGGGTGCAATCAAGAGCTGCTGAAGCTGCTGAAGCTGCCTCCTCAACTTTCTCTTCTCAACCATACTGGCCTGGGTGCAATCAAGTGCTGACTCCTCCTCCTCCGTCAATTGTCTGTTCTCAACCATACTGGGTCCAATACAGTACTATTACTGCTGCTGGTTCCACTGTCAAATGTCTGTTTTCCACCCTACTGGGTCCAAGGCAATGCTGCCGGCAATGCTGCTCCAGCGGACATCTTCAATGTTGTCAAATGTTGTCGACCTGGCTGAGGTTTCACTATTTTTTGCCACTTTTTTCATTGTAATAGCAACTGCAACTAAACGAAACTATACCCTATCAGACTCCCACTATTGTAGCTGCAATTAATCAGCTGTTATAGCAAGGTTTGTTTTAGGCTCGGTTCGTACGAATCCGAATTTCACGAAAGTTCACCGAATCGAACCGAACCGAACTTTTCAAAAGTTCGCTCATCTCTAATTATCAGGAACGGAAGCTTTATTACTGAACCCTGCCGGATCCAGCAATAACGCCAGTGTGAAAGAAGCCTAATTCCTTTCCAATCCGTTTCTGTTATCAGGTCTGCTTCAAATCCTCATCCAGAAAACTTTGTGTATTTAGCCTTAGTGCATTCACATGACCATATTTTCTGCATCCGATCCACATTTTTTGAGGACCCATTCATTCCAATGGGGGCAAAAAGATGTGGACAACACCATGTGCTGCCTGCATCTGAATGTCTGCTCCATGGCCCCACCAAAAATATAGAACCTGTTCTCTTCTTGTCTGATTTGCAGGGGGGACTTCTCCATTGGCAATACAGAGTGGGCAATATATATTTATTGGCAATGCATGCAATATGAGGAGGGAGGTGGAAGGAGGATTATATACTGGCACT
>ONZH01028830.1:0-80863 GCA_900303285.1 Rhinella marina
AGCCAGCATGTGACATAGGGGAAGGGGCAGTCGTGTGACCCGCAGGCGGTGAATGGCCTTGGTTCCACTGAGTCGGGTGTTTAGCACTCATATGCCTGTGCATGCTGGTAGTGGTTAGGCTGGTAGTGGTGGCTCCCCTGCTGATGCTGGTGTGGCACAGGTTGCACACCACAGTCCGTCGGTCATCCTCACTTTCTTTAAAAATCTCCAGACTTGCGAACATCTAGGCCTTGGCATGGGAGCTTGACTCTGTGAAACAGTTGCTGATCTACCTGCCTTGGCCCTGCTTCTCCCTCTGGCCACCCCGCTGCCTCTTCCAACGTGTTCTGGAGCTGCACTTGCCTCCCCCTCAGAAGCACTGTCTTGAGTTGGATTACCAACCCAGCTCGGGTCAGTCACCTCATCATCCACCAGCTCTTCCTCTGATTTCTCACTCTGCTCCCCCCTCGGACTTACTGCCCTGACAACAACGTCACTGTCTGACAACCGTGTCTCATCATCATCATCATCCGACACCTCCTCACGCACTACTTGCACTAAGTCCACACTCTCATCACCCACAGACTGTGAAAGTTCTAAATTTTGGGCATCGGGACAGAGCAACTGCTCAGGTTGCTGTTGAGCAGTGGTTTGTGTCTCTGGGTAGGGTCCTGTGAGTATGCCAGATCTGAATCCATACTTTCCGTGGAGGGGGGGGCAGGCTGGGGGGAAGGAGGTTGAGCTGCAGGAGCCAGAGGTCTACTCCCTTGGCTAGCGTGGGTGGACTGCGTAGAAGACTGGGTGGTGGATAAATTACTGGACGCATTGTCCGCCAGTCACGTCATCACCTGTTCGCACTGTTGTGGTTTCAATAGTGGTGTACCACGTGAACCAGTAAGTTGCGAGATGAAGCTAGGGAGCGAAACTCTGCGGCGTTCCACTGCTCCCTCATCAACATGTACTGTGTCACCCTGCCCATGACCACGGCCTCTGCCCCCTACACTACTTGTGATTTTTTACATTCTTCAACATTACATTCTTTTACATTCTTCAACATTTTTTATGTCCACTGCACTGTATGATATATAACTGAGAGAAAAAACTTAGTCTTTAGACGGCGGCTATTGTATCGCAAACCACTCAATTTTTCAATGCAATGTATGATATATAACTGAGAGAAAAAACGTATATTTTCTACACTCCGGCTAGCGTGCAGCACACGACAGAATTTTGCACTGCACTATAGTATATATGACTGAGAGGAAAAACGTAGTCTTTAGACGGCGGCTATTGCACCGCAAACCACTCAATTTTTCACTGCACTGTAGGATATATAACTGAGAGGAAAAACTTATATTTTCTATACTCCGGCTAGTGTGCAGCACACGACAGAATTTTGCACTGCACTGTATAATATATAACTGAGAGGAAAAACGTATATTTTCTACACTCCGGCTAGTGTGCAGCACACAACAGAATTTTTCACTGCACTGTAGGATATATAACTGAGAGGAAAAACGTATATTTCCTACACTCCGGCTAGTGTGCAGCACACGACAGAATTTTGCACTGCACTGTATAATATATAACTGAGAGGAAAAACGTATATATTCTACACTCCGGCTAGTGTGCAGCACACGACACAATTTCGCACTGCACTGTAGTATATATGACTGAGAGGAAAAACGTAGTCTTTAGACGGTGGCTATTGCACCGCAAACCACTCATTTTTTACGGCACTGTAGGATATATAACTGAGAGGAAAAACGTATATTTTCTACACTCCGGCTAGTGTGCAGCACACGACAGAATTTTGCACTGCACTGTATAATATATAACTGAGAGGAAAAACGTATATTTTCTACACTCCGGCTACGGTGCAGCACACGACAGAATTTTGGACTGCACTGTATAATGTATAACTGAGACAAAAAATGTATATTTTCTACACTCCGGCTAGTGTGCAGCACACAACAGAATTTTTCACTGCACTGTATAATATATAACTGAGAGGAAAAACGTATATTTTCTACACTCCGGCTAGTGTGCAGCACACAACAGAATTTTGCACTGCACTGTATAATGTATAACTGAGAGGAAAAACGTATATTTTCTACACAACGAATTTTGCACTAACAGGAAATTTCCCTTGCAGCAATTGCACTGCACTGTATAATATATAACTGAGAGGAAAAACGTATATTTTCTACACTCCGGCTAGTGTGCAGCACACGACACAATTTCGCACTGCACTGTAGTATATATGACTGAGAGGAAAAACGTCTTTAGACGGCGGCTATTGCACCGCAAACCACTCAATTTTTCACTGCACTGTAGTATATATGACTGAGGGGAAAAACGTAGTCTTTAGACGGCGGCTATTGCACAGCAAACCACTCAATTTTTCACTGAACTGTAGGATATATATAAAAAAAAATGTATTCCCTAGACTGACGCTACTGTACAGCACACTACATAATTGTTCACTGGACTGTAGTGTATAGAAATGAGAGAAAAATGTATTCCCTAGACTGACGCTACTGTACAGTACACTACATAATTGTTCACTGGACTGTAGTGTATAGAAATAAGAGAAAAACGTATTCCCTAGACTGACGCTACTGTACAGTACACTACATAATTGTTCACTGGACTGTAGTGTATAGAAATGAGAGAAAAACGTATTCCCTAGACTGACGCTACTGTACAGTACACTACATAATTGTTCACTGGACTGTAGTGTATAGAAATGAGAGAAAAATGTATTCCCTAGACTGACGCTACTGTACAGTACACTACATAATTGTTCACTGGACTGTAGTATATAGAAATGAAAGCAAAAACGTATTCCCTAGACTGCACTACAGATCCCAGCAAGCCAAGGTACAGCAGCAGCAGCAAAAATGAGTACTGAGAGGACTTTGGGCAATTTATTGGGGGTCTGTGTGGACCACATGCTGTCCCTTATGCCACCAGTCACTGTGTACAGTGTGTAGCCAAGATGGCGGTAGCTGCACTACAAGTCCCAGCCAGCAGCCAGGAGAAGACCAAAAAAAAGGTGCTTGTAGCCCTTAGAAGGGCTGTTGGGTTCTTTGTGGGTGATTCCTGCCTAACCAACATCTAAATTCAGGCCCTAAAACTCTCCCTGACAGACAGCAGCTCTATCCCTAATCTCATGCAGACGGCGTATGACGCGAGCAGGGCGGGACCAGATTCTTATATTCCCAGGTCATCTGATCTGGCCAGCCAATCCCTGCTATCGACTTGTAGGGGCCCCACGTGATGCTAGGAGGTACCAAAGACTCTCCTGCATGTTGATTGGCTGATAAAAGGCTGCTAACAAGCAGGAAGAGGAAGTTGCCATTTCCTCGAGGATCGCGATATGCTCATCCGAGTAGCGAGCATATGCGAATACCCTAATGCTCGAACGAGCATCAAGCTCGGACGAGCATGTTCGCTCATCTCTAGTAACAACCAAGCATCCTCCTTTCAAGTTCCCTGTCTGAATGTTAGAACACCCCTTTAGTGAAGGACATGTGTTTGTGTTGTTTTACTGTATCTTAGAATTTCTTTTTTAGATATTAAGATAACTGTATATTATACCCTTCATTATGTATTAAAAAGAAATCTGAAATACTGTCCTGTCTACAAACTTTGAAACACATTTGAAATTGTAGAAGACTGTTATGTCTATATTTTTTATTAAACATTCAAAATATTATAATACTTTGTAGCACACATTATGAAATTGTACCTTATTACTAAATCAAATATACAGCATGAATTTAAATTGGTTTATTTTATTACAAAATCAACTCAAATTCATAGCACAGCACAGATGTAAGAGCCCAGCTGTTAAATGGCTCAAGCATTCATTGGGACAGAATAACATAATAATATTTAACATGCTACACCAGTAAATGTCATTTATGGTCACTGTTGATTTTTGTTTAACTTTATATAATAATGGATTGCCAATTATTCTCTCCTCTTTGTATACCTATTAAAAAAAGAAAGGTACAATATCTCTCAAATTGTGTCTAAAGTTTTCCATATACAGCTGTGCATTGGAGGAGATGAGTTAATTTTTCAACAATTTGATTTGGACGCTTTGCAGAAATTTCTCCCAAAATTTTGCTTTGTTCTGAATTAATTTGTCAGGAAGGGTGTTAAATCAGCTACTATATATCCAGGCCTACAGTTTATAGCTCATTGTATATCACTGTGAATTGCAGTAACTTGCATACCTAGTCCTATCTGGTAGTGAAACAGTTAAAGAAGAACTCCCGCAAAAAAATTTATTCTCTGACCTGTTAGAAAGGTGCATGATATAATCTGTAGTGATTGTCATTTTCTTATCAGTGACTGTTTCTGTGAGTAAAAACCTCTCTTCTTATTGTAGCTGGGTCATGTGACCAACTCCCTGACCTCCAACTGACCCAGGACAGAAAGCCAGTAACTGCTCTATTCATTCCTATGGGAGCCTCACTTTCAGTCTCATAGGATTACATAGAGAATTAGACTTCCTGTCCACACATAAGTCTATGTGTGAGTTAGTGGGTCTAATTGCTGGTGACATGACACAGATAAAAAACTTCAGGATGATATAAGTCAAAAATTCAGACACTGGTAAGAAAATGACATTCACTACAGATTATATCATGTACATTTCTAGCAGGACATGGAATAAAATTTTTGTCGGGACTTCTTCTTTAAGCTTCATTCACACGTCAGTGTTTCACAGACGTGTGCTGTACGTGTTCTCCATGGACAGCACACGCCCCCATTCATTGGAATGTGTGTTCAGACATCAGTGTTTCATCACGGTCCATGGTTCCGTTTTTTTAGCACTGATGCATGTCTTATCTTGATCCGTGTTCCCATATCCCTCACGCCCATTATAGTCAATGATTCCGTGAAAACCACGGATCCCTCACAGATGTCATCCGTGTTGCATCCGTGTTTCACGGATCATGAAGAAGAGATGCTTTGAAAATTATTTTTCAGCTGTTCAGTGTCAGTGAAACTTGGATGCAACACGGACAGCAAAAAACAGACACATGAACCCAACACGGATCCTTCACGGACAGCTTCACGGATGCATCACTGACTACCTGCTCATGGATTTCAGTATGGACACGGACATGTGAATGAGGCTTTATTTGCATCAGTAAGACCTAGCTAATTCCTGGCTAAAAAACAAAACAAAACAAAAAAACAAACATGCATCAGCCTTTATTAAAGGGAAAAAAACACTGCGCACCCCACAGGAACTATGCACCAATGACTCTTTAGTGCAACAAAAGAAGGACATGGGAGCAGTGCCAATAAAGTAATGGAGAAAAAAGAAAAAGGATCCCATGTAAACCATGCTGTGGAAGTGCATATACATGCATTTGAATCACTTCTGTTAGGCTACTTTCACACTAGCTTTTTTAAATTCCAGTACTGAGTTCCGTCATAGGGGCTCAATACCGGAAAAAAAACGCTTCTGTTTTGTCCCCATTCATTGTCAATGGGGACAAAACTGAACTGAAGACAACGGAATGCTCCTGAAAGCATTCCATTCCGTCTTCAGACCGGAGAACAAACTGCGGTTTGCTCTCCGGTCCAGGCATCCGCACCAAGACGGATCCGGAATGACCCCCAATGCAAGTCAATGGGTGCCGGATCCGTGCTGCCGCTAGTGTGAAAGAGGCCTTAGCTGTAGAATGACTGTGCATTACCATTAGGTTCAGTTTACACTTCACTTATCTGGTCAATGACGGGTCAAAAACAGAGAACAAGTTCAGATATTTTCATGATACCTTATCTGAGAGTAAGATTGGCTCCCGATTTTGGGTCAGCATATATAATTATTCTGCTGGAATTAACTAACCAAATAACTGAAGTGTGAACTAAGTCTTAAAGGTAAATATTAGCATCAGGTATCAAACTGGTGTAAGGCAGAACTGGCTTAGTTGCCCATAGCAACAAATCAGATTCCACCTTTCATTTTTCACAGCTCCTTTGTGTAAAATGAAATGTGGAATCTGAATGGTTGCTATGGGCAACTAAGCCAGTCGTACTTTACAGCAGTTTGATAAATCTCCCCCAATGTACTTAACCATGGAGTGGGAAAGAGCTGTCTCATTTCACTGTTTGTGGGGTGTACATATTTATTGATAGATAACCTATTTTGTTAGCCACTGATACAAGTAGTGGCCCCATGACATAGTGGAGAGGGTGTCAGCAGTATGTTTGTGTAGACATCACTGTTTATTTTTATCTTCTTCTGATCTATCAGACAAACAACCCAAAATGAGCAGTCTTTTGAGCATCTGCCTTCACACTGTCAGTATTTAGTCAGTAATTGATCAGTATTTGGCATGTGATGGAAACATTTGCATTTTTTTCTGTGTTTTCTACCCACTTCAGCTTTGGCTTTCAAATTATGATCAAATCCTGATGCAAACTACTGACCGTGTGATTTAGGCCATATGGATACTCCAAAGACAGGATCCGAGGTAACATAGTAACATAGTAACATAGTTTATAAGGCCGAAAAAAGACATCTGTCCATCCAGTTCGGCCTGTTTTCCTACAAGTTGATCCAGAGGAAGGCAAAAAAACCCTGTGAGGTAGAAGCCAATTTTCCCCACTTTAGGAAAAAAAATTCCTTCCCGACTCCAATCAGGCAATCAGAATTACTCCCTGGATCAACGACCCATCTCTAGTAACTATAACCTGTAATATTATTACCCTCCAGAAATACATCCAGGCCCCTCTTGAACTCTTTCAGTGAACTTACCATCACCACCTCCTCAGGCAGAGAGTTCCATAGTCTCATTGCTCTTACCGTAAAGAATCCTCTTCTATGTTTGTGTACAAACCTTCTTTCCTCCAGACGCAGAGGATGTCCCCTCGTCACAGTCACAGTCCTGGGGATAAATAGATCATGGGAGAGATCTCTGTACTGACCTCTGATATATTTATACATAGATATTAGATCTCCCCTCAGTCGTCTTTTTTCTAAAGTGAATAAGCCTAATTTTGATAATCTTTCTGGGTACTGTAGTCCACCCATTCCAGTTATTACTGTAGTTGCCCTCCTCTGAACCCTCTCCAGCTTGGCTATGTCTGACTTGTTCACAGGAGCCCAGAACTGTACACAGTACTCCATGTGTGGTCTGACTAGTGATTTGTAAAGTGGCAGGACTATGTTCTCATCACGGGCATCTATGCCTCTTTTGATGCAACCCATTATCTTATTGGCCTTGGCAGCAGCTGTCTGACACTGGTTTCTACAGCTTAGTTTGCTGTTCACTAAAATTCCTAGGTCCTTTTCCATGTCAGAGTTACCTAATATTTTACCATTTAGTATGACTTGCATTATTCCTTCCCATATGCATAACCTTATATTTGTCAGTGTTAAACCTCATCTGCCACTTTTCTACTCAAGCCTCCAGTCTATCCAGATCCATCTGTAGCAGTGTACTGTCCTCTTCTGTGTTAATTACTTTACACAGTTTAGTGTCATCTGCAAAAATTGATATTTTACTGTGCAAGTTTCTACAAGATCATTAATAAATATATTGAAGAAAATAGGTCCCAATACTGACCCCTGTGGTACCCCACTAGTGACAGTGACCCAATCTGAATATGTGCCTTTAATAACCACCCTCTGTTTTCTATCACTGAGCCAGTTACTTACCCACATACAGACATTTTCTCCCAGGCCAAGCATTCTCATTTTATATACTAACCTTTTATGTGGTACCGTGTCAAATGCTTTGGAGAAGTCCAGATATACGACATCCATTGATTTGCCACGGTCCAGTCTAGAACTTACCTCCTTATAGAAACTGATTAAATTGGTTTGACATGACCGATCCCTCATGAAGCCATGCTGATATGGAGTTATTTGCTTATTTTCATTGAGGTACTCCAAGATAGCATCTCTTAGAAAACCCTCAAACAGTTTACCCACGACAGATGTTAAACTTACCCGCCTATAGTTCCCGAGCTCTGTTTTTGGACCCTTTTTGACTATTGGCACCACATTTGCTATGCGCCAATCCTGTGGAATACTCCCTTTCAGTATACAGTCCTTAAATATCAGAAATAAGGGTCTGGCGATGACATTACTTAATTCTCTTAGGATACGGGGGTGTATGCCATCCGTCCTGGCGATTTGTCTATTTTAATCTTTTTAAGACGCCGCTCTACTTCTTCCTGGGTCAGACAGGGCATTTTTAATGGGGAATTTACTTTTATATTCTGCATTTCATCTGACAGTTTATTTTCCTCGGTGAATACAGTGGAGAAAAAGATATTTAGCAGCTTTGCCTTCTCCTCATCACTCTCTGCAACTCCCCCCTCATTACTCTGTAAGGGGCAGACACCTTCAGGTTTATACTTTTTACCATTTATATAATTAAAGAACATTTTAGGGTTAGTTTTACTCTCTTTGGCGATTAATCTATCGGTCTCTAGTTTGGCTGTTTTTATTTATCTTTTACATATTCTATTTTTTTCCTCGCTTCCCTCCTGTTTTAGTGATTTAAATGCTTTCTTTTTGTCATTTATTGCTTTCTTTACAGCTCTATTTATCCACATTGGTTTTTTCTTGTTCCTCAACCTTTTATTCCCATAAGGTATGTACCTCTCACAATTAGATATTAGGATGCTTTTAAAAATATCCCATTTTGTGGCTGTATTTTTATTTTTGAGTACTTCGTCCCAGTTAGTTAGGCCTATGGCCTCTCTTAGTTGACTAAATTTTGCTTTTTTGAAGTTTGGTATTTTTGTTCCTCCCTGAAGAAACGCTCTTTTGAATGACAGTTGGAAGGTTATTATATTATGGTCACTATTTCCCAGGTGTCCCCCAACCTGCACATCTGTTAGTCTGTCAGGTCTATTGGTGAATACTAAGTCTAGTATGGCCGTCCCTCTAGTCGGGTCCTGAAACAGTTGGGAAAGGTAATTGTCTTTGGTTATTTCCAAGAACCTGTTTCCTTTATGAGATATACAGGTTTCAGTTTCCCAGTCTATATCTGGGTAGTTGAAATCCCCCATAATAACAACCTCATTATGTTTTGCCGCCTCGTCTATTTCATTTAGAAGTAGATTTTCTGTGGACTCTGGTATATTAGGTGGTTTATAATAAAGTCCTATTAGTATTTTATTATTGTTTTTAGCTCCATTTATTTCTACCCACAGTGACTCCACATCTTCATGTCCCTCACTTATATCTTCCCGCAGTGTGGGCTTTAGACAGGACTTTACATAAAGGCAGACCCCTCCCCCTCTCTGGTTTTGGCGATCCTTTCTAAACAGACTGTAACCCTGTACGTTGACTGCCCAGTCATAGGCATCCTCCAGCCATGTCTCAGTTACTCCCACTATGTCATAGTCCTCCTCGCACATCACTAATTCCAGTTCACCAGTTTTATTAGTCAGGCTTCTGGCATTAGTGTACATACAGTTAAAAGGTTTATATATATATATTTTCCCCGACACCTTTCCTTCTGCACTATTCTAGTTCTTCCATTCTTCCCCCTGTTCCATTACCCTGCCCCAGGTCTCTATCTTCCCCATCTATAATGTAGTTACCCTCCCCCCCAGTCCCTAGTTTAAACACTCCTCCAGCCTTCTAGCCATCTTCTCCCCAAAACAGCTGCCCCTTCCCCATATATGATTTAGCCCATCCCTACGGTAGAGCCTGTAGCTGACAGAGAAGCCGGCCCAGTTCTCCAAGAACCCAAATCCCTCCTTCCTACACCAGTTCTTGAGCCACTTGTTTACCTCCCTAATATCCCGCTGCCTTTCTTGTGTGGCTCGTGGTACAGGCAGTATTTCGGAAAACACTACCTTTGAGGTCCTTGCCCTAAGCTTATGCCCTAGATCCCTAAAATTATTTTTAAGGATGCTCCACCTACCTCTAACTTTGTTATTGGTTCCGATATGGACCATGACTGCTGGATCTTCTGCAGCCCCTCCCAGTAATCTGTCAACCCGATCCGCGATGTGCCGAACTCGAGCGCCAGGAAGGCAACACACCATTCGTCGATCCCGGTCTTTGTGACAGATTGCCCTCTCTGTACCCCTAATAATTTAATC
This sequence comes from Rhinella marina, assembly GCA_900303285.1. Lineage (NCBI taxonomy): Eukaryota > Metazoa > Chordata > Amphibia > Anura > Bufonidae > Rhinella > Rhinella marina. Next base: position 10,081 of record ONZH01028830.1, read on the forward strand.
TCCCACTACCAGCACCTGTCTGGCCTGCCCTGCTCTCCTAGTCCCCTGCTTACTGGAGCTGACATTCCCCTGACTGGCAGAGGAAGTGTCCGGCTGCAGCAGTGCTCTCCCTGAAGTGGCATTCCCCTCATCTGCCAAACTTGCAAACTTGAGGTGTTTTTCATTTTTTGGTTCTTCTGACAGATAAGAAGAGTAAAATAAACTGTTATGTCAACAAGGCCAAACAGGGATTCTAGTGGCCCCAAAACAGAGTGGTGAGGGGGGCAACAGCATGAGGAGTCAACATAGTGGCCCAGTCACAGAGAGGTGAGGGTGTCAACAGCTTGTGGAGTCTCCTGTCACTTGGGCACATAAACCCCCTATTTTTGTACATAATTCCTGGTCATTAATCTCCTCCTCACCTCCCTCCTCGCCATTTAAATGTGTCTATGAGATGTAGGCACCATGTTTACTGTCCCCTGGCCAGTCAGATGTATCAGCATCTGCTCCAGGACGTGAAGGAGTGGAATTTATTCATCCCATAGTCCTGGTGACTGACAAATAAAGTGGCCTCCTCAAGGGCCTGAGCTGCCACTGGCTAATGTCAAAGTTACACAGGGGAGTACTCCTGTCCACCTACATCATCCAGAAATCATTCACAGCCTTCCTCTGCTCATATAGTCAGTCCAAAATATGGAGGATGGAGTTCCAAGGTGTGGAAACATCATATATGAGGTGATGTTGGGGAACACTATTTTGTCTTTGCAGCTCAAGGAGGATGTGTTTTTCAGGCTAAGAGTGGCTAAAGTGGATACACAGTTTCCTGGGCATTTTCAAGACGTCTTACAGTTGGGTGGAAGACTTAAGGAACCGGTTTACCACCAGATTACAGATATGCCTCATGCAGGGCGCATGGGTCAGACCTCCTTGATGCAGCACCAACAGAATGCTCTGCCTGTTATCGGTGATGGTTTCAATATGGTTTTAATCTTCAGTTGGTGAGGAGACAGCCAGGATTCGATTTCTTGGTTCTTGGATTCCTGGGTGACTCCATGTGCCCAGGCTGGCCAGGTGCAGAACAGCAGGACATTGCTGTGATCTGCATAGGTGGTATTCTGGAGGACCATTCAGAATTGTGCCTACAGTGGAGGCTGAGGACAAGGTGGAGGACGAAGAGGCAGAGGCGGACGTTGGCGCCGGAATCACAGAGCGAGAACGAGGAGACGGCATTGCCATCACCTGGCCAAGTTTCTGGTGTGCCTGGGCAGGAATCACAATTACCCAGTGGGCCATAAAGGACATACTGTATACTGTCCATGATAATAATTATAGATCCACACGTCGGCACTGCCATGTACTGTACCAGATGCCAACAGGCTCAAGGACTTGCCCACCTTCTACTGTAAGTACAAATGCAGGGCTGGTATAGCTTTTTTAGAGAAGTAATGATGGCTTGGGACTATCCACCTTGGCTCGGCACAAGCCATCAGTTCTTTTAAATGGGCAGAGTCAACCACATTGAAAGGGTGGGACTGTTGTACCAGCAACTTGGCCAGGAGGAGGTTCAGCTTCTGTGCAGTTGGATGAGTGCACGCATATTGTTTTTTTCTTTGCAATTGCCTTGGTGATCGATTGCTGGAGAAACAAGTGACGAGGAGTAGGAGGACCATCAGAACCAGTAGATGATGAGAAGGAAAATCAGCTCCCTTCTGCTGAGGTGGTAGAGCCTTGACTTCTACAGAAGGGGTGCAAGTCACTGGGAGATGTGTTGTGATTTACCACTACATTAGTGCCATGGTTTTCCCAGGGCACTCTATGGTGACGCTCCATGTATTGAAGCAGGACCATGGTGCCAACATTTGCAACTTCGCAACTTCTTCTGCCAACATATCCTACTTACAACCACACTAATGAAAAACTTGATCAAAAATTCCCACACAAACGAGTATGGCATTTTACTCCAACCACTTTCTGCTGACTGCCTGCTACTTTGCTACTTGCACTCCTACAGGAGAAAGCAGCTGACCTTTCCTACTAATCTGGGCTGAGCAGTAGCTGCTGACTGTCCTGAATAATATCTTTCTAGCTGGAAAGCGTACCAGAGCCAGCAGCAAACATTACTTGCCTGGCAGAAAGAGCAGCAAAGGAAAGAGGCAGGTTCAGAAGAAATAGGGAAACAGCTTGTTCCTGGGTCATGTCAAATATGTAAGTGTGGTATCAGAGGAACCCATTGAATCCTGTCTGTGGGTGTCTGATGTCAGTTGAGATGATGTTCAAGACCGAGTCAACCATTCCAGTACAGTGGGATTGGTTGTCAAAACACTACCGCTGGATGACAGTGGCAGCTCTCGGCTTTTGCTGCGGCTGCTTGTATTTGTCTTCTCTTGTCTGATAAACAAGCCAGCTCATAAGAAGCCTTTATGCGCTATATCCACAAGCACACAGACTAACATTAATGTGGTCTCCGTGTAGTGCCTCACCCATAGAGCAGCAGAGTGTTCCACTTTCACTTCCTGCAATAGGGAATCCCCTGGGGGTGCAGAAGCCTACACGTCCCATCGAGGTTTCCTGATCCCATTCCCCCAGCCCCAGCATTGTGTAGAGCATTGATGTGCTGGGCAGGTATGTGTACGTTCGCATGGCCCCACCAGCTTGGGATGCCACACCTCCTTTGGGACACGTGGGCTGGCTCTCCAGGCACCTGGGAATACTGAAATCCATATGTGGGACGCCCTGGAAGGTGGGTGCAGGTATATTTGTCCTTCAACAATGTTTAGGTAGGCCTATGTAAAAATAAAATCCACAGGAATTCCAGAAGGTAACATTTTGGGGCTCAGAGCATCACATGCCTCCACCAGCATGTCTTCTTGCTCTAGTGCACCCTGGTGACAGGTTTTACAAGCGTTGCATTTCAATGTTATTCACTTCACCTAGTTTAATGTTATGACTAAGGCTACTTTCACACTAGCGTTTTTAATTTCCGGTATTGAGTTCCGTCATAGGGGCTCAATACCGGAAAAAAACACTTCAGTTTTGTCCCCATTCATTGTCAATGGGGACAAAACTGAACTGAAGACAACGGAATGCTCATGAAAGCATTCCATTCCGTCTTCAGACCATAGAACAAACCGCAGCATGCTGCGGTTTTCTCTCCGGTCCAGGCATCCGCACCAAGACGGATCCGGAATGACCCCCAATGCAAGTCAATGGGGACGGATCCGTTTGGTGTGACACACCAGTAATCCGGATCTGTCCTCCATTAACTTGCAATGGGGGGTCATTCCGGATCCGGCTACACATATACAGAAATACATACAGACATACATATATACTCACACATACACACAAACACATACATACTCACATACTCCAAGCAGGGACGCCGGCAGCATGTCTTCACGCGCCTCCTGCGCGCAGCTATGACGTTTCCCCACTGCGCCCAGCATGTATGTATGTGTGTATGTATGTGTGTGTATGTATGTTCTCTGTGTCTGTGTCAACATGTGTGGGGCCGGAGCGCTGCTCCAGCTCCACACATGTATCAGCGGCAGTACGGATCCATCGGCACCCTTTAGGTGCCGGATCCGTGCTGCCGCTAGTGTGAAAGAGGCCTAACAGAATATAAGACGTGCTAAACAGGGGCGTAGCTATAGGGGGTGCAGTGGTAGCAGTCGCTTCCGGGCCCAGGAGCCTTAGGGGGCCCAAAGAACCTTGTGCCGCATAAGAAAGACACAAAGCACTGAGTGAAGGGGGCCCAAGCTGAACTCTTGCACCAAGGCCCATGAGCCTTTAGCTACGCCCCTGGTGCTAAACCTGCTTGAATCTAGTAATTTAATTAATATTTAATTATATGCATAGCTAATACGGGCAAAGTACTAGAATACAAATAGTCCATAAACTATCCAGGCTACACTTCTGTATAATGACACCATAAGGAGAGCTGCACATACATTTCTAATGTTGTTATTACAAATCCCTTAAGAGTTGTCAAGCAAATAATTATCTACTGAAAACACGAATGCAAACTGTGTAAAAAGTGTACAGGGGGATACAGATTCAGGAGTGGAGACACTTTTTCCATCTGTGCAACTGATTAATGTTGGAGTAATGCTGAAAGATCTGTAATCAAAAGCTAATGAGCTCTGAGCAACTCTGGCATATAGAATCTATCCTTTAAATGTACTTGAATTTACATGCCTGGCTTGCTATACACTTTATTATTTCCACTACACTTTTACATTTTGATATAAGTCTTAAATGTAAATTACTGTAGGTTGGGCCTTTTTTGTAGTATTGAAATTGAACTTGCCATTATTTAATATTTTCAAATAATTTTATATTTGAGGTAGAATTGACATAGAACTCTGGTCCTATCCTTCCCTCTTTTAATCAACTATCACTTGTGAATGAACAAAGTTACATCTAGTACATCTAGTAATCAGTTTCTGAGAGACTGATTCAAATGTAACAACCACCATGGAAACATGTCCTAATTTTTGCAAAAAGGACTAATGAAAAAAAAAAAAGAAATAGAAATATACTGTACCTAGCACATAAAGGACACATCATTTCCAAAAAGTCTCTTTAGGGTAGATTCTCACATAGTTTTCTTTTATTTTTTCTTTTGCTGATTTTTATACATGTTTTAGTACTTTTATTTTTAAATGTTACCTCCAGATATTAGCTATAACAGTGTATGAGAATTATGAAATACAGTATTTACATTATTTTTTTTATTTGTGTGACTTTTGTTACTTGCAGTGTATTTTTTTGTTATATAGTTGTTACATAGTTACATAGTTGTTAAGGGTGGAAAAAGACAAAAGTCCATCAAGTTCAACCTGTAATCCTGCTATATTGATCCCTGGATCAATGTCAATCTTCCTTTTAAAAAGGGGTTGGGCCAAAGGGAAAGGGTGTGTAGAACCAGATTTCTATACCTTTTCATAAGCCTCAATTTTTTTTTTAAATTAAAAAGTCATCTAAACCTTTGAAGCCATCTACTGTATTTTCTGTGAGCAGCTCCTGTGGCAGGCTATTCCAGAGATTCACAAATCTTACTGTAAAGAATGTGTGTCGCCTCGTGGGGAGTGGTCTCTTGTTTTTTGAGGGGGTTTAACACAGAAAAGCTTCCCTTGATTTTTTTTTGAATGGTCCGTTTATATATTTGTACAGGTTAATCATGTTCCCCCTTGCGTAGTGCGTAGACGTCTTTTTTCAAGGTTACAAATTCAGTTCATTTAATCTTTGCTCTTAACAAAGATATTCCAGGCCCCTTATGAGTTTAGTGGCTCTCCTCTGTACTTTTTACTCCAGTGCATCCTTTTTATGGACTGGTGCCCAGAACTGAACTGTGTATTCCATTTGAGGCAGCACCAACGCTTTTGTAGAGTTGCAATATTACATCCCTGTCCCGCGAGTCCATACCTCTTTTAGTACAAGACAACACTCTGTTGGCCTTAGAGGCAGCTGTCTGGCATTGTATGCTGTTATTTAGTCTATGATCTTCTAATACACCCAGATCCTTCTCAACAAGTGACTCTCCCAGTTTTACTTCCTCTAAGACGTACAGTGGGGAAAAAGTATTTAGTCAGCCACCAATTGTGCAATTTCTCCCTCTTAAAAAGATGAGAGAGGCCTGTAATTGACGTCATAGGTAGACCTCAACTATGAGAGACAAAATGAAAAAACAAATCCAGAAAATCACATTGTCTGATTTTTAAAGAATTTATTTTCAAATTATGGTGGAAAACAAGTATTTGGTCACCTACAAACAAGCAAGATTTCTGGCTCTCACAGACCTGTAACTTCTTCTTTAAGAGGCTCCTCCACTATGGTGGAGACCAAAGAGCTGCCGAAGGACACCAGAAACAAAATTGTAGACCTGCAACAGGCTGGGAAGACTGAATCTGCAATAGGCAAGCAGCTTGGTGTGAATACTTTTTTCCCCACTGTATGCTGCATGCAGATTATTCACTCCCAAGTGCATAACTTTACATTTATCTATATTGAACCTCATTTGCCAAGTGGAGGGCCAAACAGTAAGTTTGTCCAAGTCAGCTTGTAACTTATTAACATCTTCCATAGACTGGACTGTATAACAATGTTTGGTGTCATCTGCAAAACTAGAAACAGCACTATTTTTTTTTTTACTTTATTCTTTATTAATAATTTATATACAATCATACAGCATTATCATATTATTCAAATCAATAATTCTTAATAATTTACAACATTCCAATATCTGTAATTAATTGTTGTTCAATACAACAAAAATACACCACTCACCCACACTGTGAGGAGAGGGAGGGGGGAAAGGAAAGAAGAAAAAAAAAAGCATATACTAAATATATACACAATATCTCACATAATTCTTCATGCCAAATCCACTAATATTTCAAGTGGTTTACCCACCAACTCTTGATATTTTTTTAATGGTCTCTACTCCTCTGTAAATCTGTCTACCTTCTGGAAGCGTATAGACATCAATTGCTCCATAGCGTAGATGTATCGTAGAGGTACAAGTAGATCTTCCATATGTATATGAAAGGTTTGTTTCCAAAATTTAGCTATTAATGTTCTTGTGACTTGTATTATATGAGAAATTATACAGGAAACTGCTGATGGAAGTGTATTCATTCTTAGAAAAAGTAAGACTAAAGCTGGATTTGGTTCCACATGGATATCTAATAAGATTAATATAAAGCAAAAAGTAGTTTCCCAAGCTTGTTTAGCAAAAGGACTTCCCCACCACATGTGGAAAATTGTGCCTCTCTGACCACATCCTGTCCAGCATAATTCCGATCCTCCTTTCATGCTTTTAGCCAACCTTACCGGAGTAAGGTGCCATCGAAGCACGATCTTTCGCGATAATTCCCACATAGCTATGCTTTTACCCATTCTCCTGGGCCATAAAATTGCACTTTCCCAATCTGCAGCGTCATAAATGCTTCCCAAGTCTTTCTCCCAGCATTCGAATTTAGACAACTTCACAAATGCTGGGGTAGAACATATGGATGCATAAAACATTGAAATGCCTCTAATATGTTTTGTTCTACTCATAAAATAACGCAGATGTCCTTCTGTCAGTCTAATTCAGAACTTGGATATTTTAATAAGAGGGCTTGGATTTTCAAATATGTGAACCGAGTAAGGAATTTGGAATTTATCTGTTACAGGGTTTCTGTCACCAGTTTTTTCGGTATGAATCATGCTGACATTAGAGATGTGCTAATGTCACCTGATTCCAAATATATATCTGTTTTATTTACTGGTGCCCCCATTTTTATATAAAATGAACTTTTATTTTATGCTAATAAGGCCTTTAGGTGCAAGGGGCGTTACCCCTGCTCCTAGAGGCTCTGTTGATTGACAGGACCAGGCAGAGAAGAAACACTCCATTCACCATAGCTTGCAAGGACCTTCAATGATGTCATGACCATGTGAATAGTCACATGGTTAGGATCACACAAACAGCCTGTCTCCTCCTAAACCATGTGACTGATCACATGGTCATGACATCATTATCATGCTATGGTGAATGGAGTGTTTCTTCTCTGCCTTTAATACAGAGAAAGTTAAGGGGAAGTCGCTTCCAATTCCCATCCAAATTATCTGGTTGATTATTTACATATTTTTCCCATATTTATAAGGATGTCAAAACCGTAGAAAATAGCACCTTTTCCCTATCTATGGCACTAAGTCTCAAATTTCCCAATAAGCTTATTAGTGGGGCTTCAATCATTGTTTTTTCGATTTCTATCCATCTTTTTATCTGCATGGGACACCACCAATCTTTTAACTGAGCTCGGACTGTTGCTCTATAATACTGTCCTATATCTGGAATTCCTATACCGCCTTGATGCCAAGGTCTAACCAAGCTTTTAAAGCTCACTCTTGGCTTTTTATTAGGCCATATAAATGCATTTATTTTTCCCTGTAAATTTTTTTATGTATCTATCGGTCAAAGGGTATAGAACAGTGCGGAACTTATATAATATTACTGGTAATATAAACATTTTAACCGCAGCCACTCTTCCTAGCCAAGATAGTGGGCTTTTCTGTACGGAAATTAACTATCAACCTCCACCAATAAAGGCTCATAATTACATTTATAAAGATCAGAGTATCTAGCTGGTAGTTGGATACCTAAGTATTTCACACTGTCTTTAGCCCATTTATATGGAAAGAGTTTATCTAAATCTGATTATGCAGCCCCCGGTGCAATTAAGTTGAGCATCAAAGATTTATCAATGTTTATCTTATAATAAGAGATTTTTCCAAACTCTTCAAGAATATTATTTATTCTAGGTATAGATATTTCTGGCATGGTTATGGCCAGAATAACGTCGTTTGCATACAGACCAACCTTATGTTCCCTATTTCCTATCTTCCATAGACTGGACTATATAACAAAGTTTGGTGTCATCTGCAAAAATAGAAACAGCACTATTAATCCCATCCTCTATGTCATTAATTAATAAGTTAAATAATAGTGGACCCAGCACAGAACCTTGGGGAACACCACTTATAACTGGGGACCATTCAGAGTAGGAATCATTGACCAAAGAGCCTGCTGATTGAAGGTCCAAGGTGAAATCTTGATCCAAGGTCTTGTGCGGCGCGTGGTGACGTCATCACATCAGCTGGCACAAGATTTTATGTGGAATCTTCAATCAAGATAGAAGTGGTGAGCTTTTCAAGCTCTTTTATTTCATTTCAGCACTAGGAAATTCGGCTTTGTGGCAAATCAAATTTTCCCTGAAATTCGGATTGAAGTCCACTTCAAACACTAAATGCCACCCCCTAAAACATATGCAAAATGCAGGAATTTAATGGTGTTGTTTACAAGTCAATAAAAGCCACGTAATGCTGTCATAATGGATCAATACCTTGAAATAGTGCACTGTATCCAGTGGTTGTGTAGCCAGACCTCTCTCCTGATTTAAACCTTATTGAACTAGCATGGATCACACTTGAGCAACATCTTGCTACCTCCTGGAGTTTTTCAAGAATTTGGGCCACCATTATTATTAGAAGTTATAGTAGACAAACATATGCTCAGTATGGTAGTCTGCTGTACTGCCTTTGTCACATTTTATGCACTACCTGAAATCAGTATCACTGCAAGAAACATGCTTTACTACATAATGGAGAAATATGCTACTTACCTATAGGTTTTATTTCAGGTGAAAGTTTATTAGCAAGCTTAAACACGTTAATATTTCTGGTGGGGGAACATTAGGATAAGCTAATGAATTACCACCATCTCAAGTATCAATTCCTATATAAATCAACCATGAGTAAAACATGTAATTTGAAAACTAAACTTTTTTTTAGAAGACCCCGTCTGAACCCTCTGTGAGGATCATACTTAACTAGTCCCTGCTGCTGGATTCTGGTTGCATTGCTCCACAGCTACCTCCATGTCACGGTGCGGTTCACTGCGACAGTTGTGCCATGTAGGCTGGCTGCATGCTCTCTGCTGCCAGATTCTGTCTGCATCGCTCCACAGCTACCTCCATGTCACGGTGCAGTTCACTGCGACAGTTTGTGCCCTGTAGGCTGGCTGCATGCTCTCTGCTGCCGGATTCTGGCTGCATCGCTCCATGGCTACCTTCATGTCATGGTTCGGTTCACTGCAACAGTTGTGCCATGTAGGCTGGCTGCATGCTCTCTGCTGCCAGATTCTGTCTACATCGCTCCACAGCTACCTACATGTCACGGTGCAGTTCACTGTGACAGTTTGTGCCCTGTAGACTGGCTGCATGCTCTCTGCTGCCGGATTCTGGCTGCATCGCTCCATGGCTACCTTCATGTCATGGTGCGGTTCACTGCGACAGTTGTGCCATGTAGGCTGGCTGCATGCTCTCTTGTGTACTGGCTGCAGTCCGAAACCTGTGTATGCTGGTTGCTTAGAACTGCGTGCTGGCTGTGGTGTCTTGTGTGAACTATGCTCATGAATGTGTGTACTCCCATGTATCTCAGTGCAGCTCTTGTCACTGTTGCCGTGCAGGCTGGCTGCAAGTTCCCTAGCGTACTGAATGCAGGCTGACACCTATGTATGCTGGTTGCTTGGGACTGTGTGCTGGCTGAGGTGTAGTGTGTGAACTGTGGTCTGTGCTTGTGGCTTCCCGTGTTTGCATCTCTGTGGCTTCTGTCTCTGGTGCCGTGCAGGCTAGCTGCATACGATTTATGTACTTGCTGCTCACCCAGTGGGTCAGTTTATATTATATCTATGTATATGGTTTTTGCCATCTGCCCTTCTATGTTTTGTTGCCTGGTAAAGCTTTGGTGTTATGTCCATGCCTTGCCTGATCTTCTGTACCTGTTCTGTGTTTTGGTCCACTCTGTTCCATGTTTAGCCTAACAGTACTATAACTGCATCTGATAGCTTGGCTATACTAAACTGCATCTGATCCTGCCTGTTCTATGTCCATTTTGGCAGCTTCTGATCCCGTCTGCTCCATGTCTGTCCTGCAGTGCCTTACTGCTTCTGTTCCTGTGTATGTCCTACCTACATGAGAGGGTCCCTGGGTTTTCCGGAAGGAGGATTTCACATCTGTGCGCAGCTCTGCCTTAGACCGCCATGCTTCCATTCTGTCTGGGGTCCAGGCATCTGCTTTTATGCTGGTTCTTCTTGTGCATGTCCTGTGTTTGGATAGGTTCCAGTTCTGTGGTCTGTTCCGCTGGTGTTCGCACCTGTGTGGTTCTCTGCAAGTAGGGGTCAAGTGTACCAGGACCTTCCTGGAGGTGCAACCAGTGAGCCCTCAGACCAGATCATCCCCACCACCAGGGGCTCTGTGAAGAATGGGGCTCACTGTCTCTCTGCCCTCTCGGTTTGGCTCTCGTCTGCCAGTGTACTTGGTTCTGTGGTAGAGCTACCACTATTGATTACCTGCTGTAGTGTCATGTTCTTTTATTACATGTGTAATAAAGTTCTCTGTTTGTCCCTGATCTGAATCTTACCTGTGTTCTGTTTGCAAGACGTCCCGGAGGTCTGGCCTGGCATCTGACACGTGACACTCTACAGATCACGGGTCTCTAGGAATCAATACCCTATTGATGGAGTCACTTGACCACTGTAGCAGTGACCTATCACCTACGTTACTGGATCACAGCCAGTTATTGGCTGCACAGTCATGGCCAAAAGTTTTGAGAATGATACAAATATTAATTTTTACAAAGTCTACTGCTTCAGTTTTTATAATGGCAATTTGCATATACTCCAGAATGTTATAAAGAGTGATCAGCTTAACAGCAATTACTTGCAAAGTCAATATTTGCCTAGAAAATGAACTTTATCCCCCAAAACACATTTCAACATCATTGCAGCCCTGCCTTAAAAGGACCAGCTAACATCGTTTCAGTGATTGCTCCATTAACACAGGTGTGGGTGTTGATGAGGACAGGGCTGGAGATCAATCTGTCATGATTAAGTAAGAATGACACCACTGGACACTTTAAAAGGAGGCTGGTGCTTGGCATCATTGTTTCTCTTCTGTTAACCATGGTTATCGCTAAAGAAACACGTGCAGTCATCATTGCACTGCAAAAAAAATGGCCTAACAGAGAAGAGTATCGCAGCTAGAAAGATTGCACCTCAGTCAACAATCTATTGCATCATCAAGAACTTCAAGGAGAGAGGTTCCATTGTTGCCAAAAAGGCTCCAGGGCGCCCAAGAAAGACCAGCAAGCGCCAGGACCGTCTCTTAAAAGTGTTTCAGCTGCGGGATCGGGCTACCAGCAGTGCAGAGCTTGCTCAGGAATGGCAGCAGGCAGGTGTGAGTGCATCTGCACGCACTGTGAGGCGGAGACTCTTGGAGCAAGGCCTGGTCTCAAGGAGGGCAGTAAAGAAGCCACTTCTCTCCAGAAAAAACATCAGGGACAGACTGATATTCTGCAAAAGGTACAGGGAGTGGACTGCTGAGGACTGGGGTAAAGTCATTTTCTCTGATGAATCCCCTTTTCGATTGTTTGGGACATCTGGAAAACAGCTAATTCGGAGAAGACGAGGTGAGCGTACCACCAGTCTTGTCTCATGCCAACTGTAAAGCATCCTGAAACCATTCATGTGTGGGGTTGCTTCTCAGCCAAGGGAATCAGCTCTCTCACAGTCTTGCCTAAAAACACAGCCATGAATAAAGAATGGTACCAGAATGTCCTCCGAGAGCAACTTCTCCCAACCGTCCAAGAGCAGTTTGGCGATCAACAATGCCTTTTCCAGTATGATGGAGCACTTTGCCATAAAGCAAAGGTGATAACTAAATGGCTCAGGGAACAAAACATAGAGATTTTGGGTCCATGGCCTGGAAACTCCCCAGATCTTAATCCCATTGAGAACTTGTGGTCAATCATCAAGAGACGGGTGGACAAACAAAAACCTACAAATTCTGACAAAATGCAAGCATTGATTGTGCAAGAATGGACTGCTATCAGTCAGGATTTGGTCCAGAAGTTGATTGAGAGCATGCCAGGGAGAATTGCAGAGGTCCTGAAGAAGAAGGGTCAACACTGCAAATATTGATTTGCTGCATTAAATCATTCTAACTGTCAATATAAGCTTTTGTTACTCATAATATGATTGCAATTATATTTCTGTATGTGATAAAAACATCTGACAAACACACATAAAAACCAGAGGGCAGCAGATCATGTGAAAATATAATATTTGTGTCATTCTCAAAACTTTTGGCCATGACTGTAGAGGTCACGTAATGCCAGACAACAGGATGTTGTTTCCAAGATACATGGGACCTGTGGAGACAGCCATGGAGCGATGCATTTGAAATCCGGTTGTTGGGACCAGGTAAGTATGAAATGCATCACGAGTTCAGCCACTCTGAAGAGGTATGATAAAAAAGTTCAAGTGTTGGGTAACTCCTTTAAATGCACTCCACGTAATCCAGCTCCCAGTATGTTGTCCTGTATGTTACATTGATTATTTTATTCAGTTATAAATGACTGTGATATTCATTTTCCATAGACTGGAAAAAGGAAAATAAAACAAACAAAACATAACAGGAAAAAAACATTTACTTGTAATTAGAGATGAGCGAGTAGTGAAATATTCGAAAGTTCGAAATTCGATTCGAATAGACCGCGATATTCGACTATTCGACCGAATATCGAATCCCATTAAAGTCTATGGGAAAAAAATGCTCGCCACTTGGAAATCTCAATTCGACCACTTGGAGGTCACCAAGTCCACCCTGAAACCTCAGAAAAGGATGCCAACACTGCTGGAATGCAACTGGGACAGCAGGGGAAGCATGTCTGGGTGCATATAAAGCGCCCAAGTCGCACTATTACGCCACTATCACAGCCTCTCAACAATACACTCCAAAGACAATATAACCTCTCTGTAAAGTGAGACCATACAAGGAAACCTTCTTTCCTCTACATTGCCATGGACCCCAAGCCAAACTAGACAAAAAAGAAGATAAAATTCTGCACCCCTTAAAATCACGTTGCCTATGACAACCACAGATGGCATAGGCAAGGGGGAAAGCAATCAAGCCATCACTATTTTTCCCTCTGTGCCATCCCTGCCTTGCCCAGGCACATGTCCCAAAACATCATCCACGCCCAAGTAACACGGTTACTGCAAAAGGCCATTTGACCACCAACACTTTGGTTTGAGGCCGGGGATGCTACATCTCCCTGACAGCACACTGGGTGAATGTTGTGGAGGCGGGGACGGGCAAACCTGCTACCCCCACCCAAGTTTTGGGCCTTGGTTCTGTCTGGATTTCCGCAACCCTTACAGACAGCTCGGCAAACCCCTCCTTCTCCTTCTAGATTTGTTAAATCTGTCCACCACCCAGTCAAGTCCACAAAGTCCAGTCTCGTCGATAGCCTGCAGAAACTGCAGGGACCTCACTCTGACCCTCCTTCCTCCCACCCTGCCCAATGTTATCAACCCAGTGTTCCCACCCATGCAAGAATCGCAGGAGCTATTTGAGGATTTTGTTTGTTCTGATGCCCAAACACTGGAGCAAGCTCCATCTCTAGCTGATGGTGGTGTGGAACGGGCACTAAAGTGTAAAATGATTAGGGACGATGATGAGACACAGTTGCCAGCAAGGGAGGCTGTTGGAGCAAAGTGAGGCAGTGTAAGAGGAGGTGGTTGAGTATGACGAAGTCAGTGACCCGACCTGGCCCAGTGTCATGTCTAGCAGGTAAAGCAGTGGGGATGTTGAGGGATGCGTAGAACCGCAAAAGGCAGGAAGAGGCCGTGGGCTGGCCAGAGGCTCATGGAGAAGGCAGGCTAGAGCCCGCAGGGCCGCATCTCTTCCCTATAACAGGCCCCCACACAAACCTCTCCCATCGAGGGCTCTTAGGTCCTTGTTGTGAAAATATTTTAATGAGTGCGCAAAGTTAGCTTGAGGTGAGCCCTCGAAAAAATTATATGGAGGCCCAAGAGGTGAGCCCTCGAAAAAATTAAGTGGAGGCCAAAGAGGTGAGACCTCTTAAAAATTGTATTAAGGCCCAAGAGGTGAGCCATAATAAAAATTGTTTGTAGGCCCAAGAGGTGAGACCTCTTAAAAATTGTTTGTAGGCCCAAGAGGTGAGCCATGATAAAAATTGCTTGTAGGCCCAAGAGGTGAGCCATGATAAAAATTGCTTGTAGGCCCAAGAGGTGAGCCATGATAAAAATTGCTTGTAGGCCCAAGAGGTGAGCCATGATAAAAATTGCTTGTAGGCCCAAGAGGTGAGCCATGATAAAAATTGCTTGTAGGCCCAAGAGGTGAGCCATGATAAAAATTGCTTGTAGGCCCAAGAGGTGAGCCATGATAAAAATTGCTTGTAGGCCCAAGAGGTGAGCCATGATAAAAATTGCTTGTAGGCCCAAGAGGTGAGCCATAAATATATATATTTTTTTTTTACGGAGCAATTCTACGGCGGTTAAGGAGGAGGAGGAGGAGGTGGAGGAGGAAATGGCACTTCATACAGATGGCACTTCACTTTTGGCTGCTTTCCACTGTTGGAGAAGCAAAGTCCGGGTCAATCCACTTGCTGTTCATTTTGATTAGCGTCAGCCTGTCGGCACTGTCGGTTGACAGGCGGCTGCGCTTATCAGTTATAATGCCCCCGGCTGCGCTGAACACCCTTTCTGATAGCACGCTGGCGGCAGGGCAGGCAAGCACCTCCAAGGCGTACAGGGACAGTTCCAGCCACGTGTCCAACTTGGAGACCCAGTAAGTGTAGGACGCCGAGGGATCGGGGAGGACAGGGGTACGGTCTGCCAAGTACTCCCGCAACATCCGCCGATACTTGTCCCTCCTGCTGATAGCGGGCCCCGCAGTGATGGAAGTTGCACGAGGGGGTGCCATGAACGTGTCCCACACCTTGGAGAGTGTTCCCCTGGTGGCTGTGGGCCTGATCGATGTTGTGGGACTCTGGGAGACCCTCTCCTCTCTGCCGCCAGCGATGGTGGGTGGGAAAATCTCCATCATGTTCTGCACGAGTTCCCTCTGGTATTCCAGCAATCGATTCGTCCTCTCCTCTACCGGAATAAAAGAGGAGACGTTATCTTCATACCGGGGGTCCAGGATTGCGAAGACCCAGTACAGTTTGTTCTCCACTATCCGGACAACACGTGTGTCCCGGGAAAAGCAGCCCAGCATGAAGTCAGCCATGTGTGCCAGACTCTGAATAGGCATGACGTCACTGCCCCCACCAGAAGGATCACTTGCCATTTCCTCCTCTTCCTCTTCCGCCTCCTCTCCGCCCCATCCGCGCTGAACCAATGGGACGCACACAGCCTGACTGCTACCCTCACCGCCAGCATCCTCCTCCTCTTCCACAGCCACCTCCACGTCGTCCTCCTCCTCCTCCTCCTGCAACTGCCACTGAGAAGCAGACAAAAGTGTGGTCTGACTGTGTAGCTCCGTTGCGTCTCCTCCTACCCCCGTCTCCTCTGCGTGCAATGCGTTCTCCCTTATTGCGATGAGCGATTCTTTAAGGACGCATAGGAGCGGGATGGTTACGCTCACTATAGCGTCCTCGCTGCTGACCTTCTTGGTGGACTCCTCAAAGATACGCAGTACATCGCATATGTCTGCCATCCATGGCCACTCGTGGTTTGCAAACTGAGGGAGCTGAGTTGGAGGCACGCGTGGATTCATAATCTGGTACTCCATCAATGCTCTCTGCTGCTCACACACCCTGGCCAACATGGAATAGGTGGAATTCCAGCGAGTCGGCAGGTCGCACAACAGCCGATGTTCAGGCAAATGGAGGCGTTGCTGGAGTTTTTTTAAGCTAGCAGCAGCTACAGTTGACTTCCGAAAGTGAGCGCACAAGCGCCGCACTTTCACCAGTAGCTCTGCCAGGTTGGGGTAAGTCTTTGAAATTTTTGAACTACCAGATTAAAAACGTGGGCCAGGCATGGTACGTGATTGAGTTCGGCAAGCTCCAGAGCCGCCACCAGGTTATGGCCGTTATCGCACACGACCATGCCTGGTCCTAGCTGCAGCGGCGACAGCCACATCTCCGTCTGCTGCAATATGGTGTCCCTCACCTCTGGGGCGCTGTGCTTCCTGTCGCCCAAGCTGATGAGCTTAAGCACCGCCTGCTGACGTCTCCCCGCGCCAGTGCTGCAACGCTTCCAGCTAGCGGCTGAGGGCGATGTTAAGGCAGAGGAGGAGGAGGAGGAAGAGGAGGGGGGTGTATCAGAACCCATGCTGGCAATCTTGGGCGGGGGTGGTAGGTAGGCCGTCTCTGTTTGCGACCCCGTCCCCGCTTCCACAACATTCACCCAGTGTGCCGTCAAAGAAATGTATCGTCCCTGGCCGCAAGCGCTTGTCCACGAGTCGGTGGTCAAGTGGACCTTTGCGCTTACTGCGTACCTCAGGGCCCGCCTGATGTTACGCGACACGTGCTGGTGCAGGGCGGGGACGGCACTCCGGGAAAAGTAGTGGCGGCTGGGGACGGAATAGCGAGGTGCGGCAGCCGCCATCAGGTCGCGGAAGGCCTGCATCTCCACAAGCCTAAACGGCAACATCTCCAGGGCCAGCAGTTTGGAGATGTGGCAGTTTAAGGCTTGGGCTTGGGGGTGACTCGAGGCGTACTTCCGCCTGCGGTCGAACGCCTGCGAGATGGACAGTTGATGGGACGAGGAGTGTGAAGGTGCAGGCGAAGATGCGGGGGAAGGGGAGGCAGCAGGAGAAGGCCCCAAAGTAGTCGAGGCAGAGGCAGATGTGGAGGTGTCCTGGCTGGAGGTCTGGACTGCAGTGGCAGCACACAACAAAGGGGAAGAGGCAATGGCAGGAAGACCTGGCGCAGGTTGTACTGCGTTTGCTCTCTCCCACTCAGCCCAGTGCTTGACTTCCAAGTGACGCCGCATGCCTGAGGTGGTCATATTGCTCTTCTTAGAGCCCCTACTCAGTTTTGAGTGGCAGAATGTGCAAACCGCGCTCAGTTTGTCATCCGCACAAACATTAAAAAATCTCCACACCACAGAAGTACGAGGTCTCGATGGGGGAGCTTCGCGCGACTGCCTGCTGCCGGGAACAGCTTCAGCCCTGCTGGCTGTGGCCTCACTTCTCTGTCTGGACTGTCCTCTGCCTCTGGACATCCCTCTGCCTGTGGACATCCCTCTGCCTGTGGACATCCCTCTGCCTCTGGACATCCCTCTGCCTCTTGCTGCCTTTTTCGGTGCTGCGCAGACCACCACCTCTCCACTGCTTTCCCCGCTGGACATCACCCCTGGCCAAGTGGGGTCGGTCATTTCGTCATCCACCACCTCCTCTTCCACTTCCTCACTCTGCTCCTCCTCCTGCCCACTGGACATTCCAACAGCCTCCCTTGATGGCAACTGCGTCTCATCATCATCATCGCTCATGATAACAGATGCTGGTTCAGGGTCCACATCAGCAGGAGATGGCGAATACTCAAGTGGTTGGGCATCACTACAAACAAATTCCTCTGGTAGCTCCAGGGATTCTTCCGACACATCTGAAAAAGGACCCGAAAAGAGCTCCTGGGAGGGGTCAAGGGTGGGATGACTCTGTTGGCCAGGTGTGGAGGAAGGAGGGTCAGAGTGAGACTGTGTGGATGACTGGCTGGTGGACAACTGTGTGGAAGCGCTATCGGCTATCCATTGCACCACCTGTTCACACTGCTCAGGCCTCAACAGCGGTGTAACCCACCCCCTGCTTAACTGTCCCATAAAGGCAGGGATTCTGGATGAGCGGAATCCTGGCTGCCCCTCACCAGCACGCATTGTATCCCCACTGGCTTCAACAAGGCCCCCAACAGCATTTCCGCGCCCCCGTCCTCGTCCACGTCCACGTCCGATTCCGCTAGCCCTCCGCATTTTTTTTTACAATATTTGGCATACACAGCCGTATACTACCAGGTCAGACGGTACAAACACCACGTATATAAAAGAGTTTTGCAGGCACGCAGAACGCACAGTACAGGTGCCAAATAAAAGGACTTTTTTTTAAATATGTCTGATTACACAGCCGTGTACTAACAGGTCAGACGGTGGGTATTAACAGCACATATATAAAAGAGTTTTGCAGGCACGCAGAACGCACAGTACAGGTGCCAAATAACAGGACTTTTTTTTAAATATGTCTGATTACACAGCCGTGTACTAACAGGTCAGACGGTGGGTATTAACAGCACGTATATAAAAGAGTTTTGCAGGCACGCAGAACGCACAATATAGGTGCCAAATAAAATGACTTTTTTTTAATATTTCTAGGTACACAGCTGTGTAGTACAAGGTCAGACGGTGTGTATTAACACCACGTATATAAAAGAATTTTGCAGGCACGCAGAACGCACAATACAGGTGCCAAATAAAAGGACTTTTTTAAAAAATATATTTCTAGGTACACAGCCGTGTACTACCAGGTCAGACGGTGTGTATTAACACTACGTGTATAAAAGAGTTTTGCAGGCACGCAGAACGCACAGTACAGGTGCCAAATAAAAGGACTTTTTTTTAAATATGTCTGATTACACAGCCGTGTACTAACAGGTCAGACGGTGGGTATTAACAGCACGTATATAAAAGAGTTTTGCAGGCACGCAGAACGCACGATATAGGTGCCAAATAAAAGGACTTTTTTTTTAATTTTTCTAGGTACACAGCTGTGTACTACAAGGTCAGACGGTGTGTATTAACACCACGTATATAAAAGAGTTTTGCAGGCACGCAGAACGCACAATACAGGTGCCAAATAAAAGGACTTTTTTTAAAAAATATTTCTAGGTACACAGCCGTGTACTACCAGGTCAGACGGTGTGTATTAACACCACGTGTATAAAAGAGTTTTGCAGGCACGCAGAACGCACAGTACAGGTGCCAAATAAAAGGACTTTTTTTAAAATATGTCTGATTACACAGCCGTGTACTAACAGGTCAGACGGTGGGTATTAACAGCACGTATATAAAAGAGTTTTGCAGGCACGCAGAACGCACAGTACAGGTGCCAAATAACAGGACTTTTTTTTAAATATGTCTGATTACACAGCCGTGTACTAACAGGTCAGACGGTGGGTATTAACAGCATGTATATAAAAGAGTTTTGTAGGCACGCAGAACGCACAATACAGGTGCCAAATAAAAGGACTTTTTTTTAAATATTTCTAGGTACACAGCTGTGTACTACAAGGTCAGACGGTGTGTATTAACACCACGTATATAAAAGAGTTTTGCAGGCACGCAGAACGCACAATACAGGTGCCAAATAAAAGGACTTTTTTTTTTAATATTTCTAGGTACATAGCCGTGTACTACCAGGTCAGACGGTGTGTATTAACAGCACGTATATAAAAGAGTTTTGCAGGCACGCAGAACGCACAGTACAGGTGCCAAATAAAAGGCCTTTTTTTAAATATGTCTGATTACACAGCCTTGTACTAACAGGTCAGACGGTGGGTATTAACAGCACGTATATAAAAGAGTTTTGCAGGCACGCAGAACGCACAGTACAGGTGCCAAATAAAAGGACTTTTTTTAAAATATGTCTGATTACACAGCCGTGTACTAACAGGTCAGACGGTGGGTATTAACAGCACGTATATAAAAGAGTTTTGCAGGCACGCAGAACGCACAATACAGGTGCCAAATAACAGGACTTTTTTTTTAAATATGTCTGAGTACACAGCCGTGTACTAACAGGTCAGACGGTGGGTATTTACACCTGGTATACAAAAAGGGTATTGCAGGCACACAGAACCCAGAACACTAGAGCCAAAGAAACTGTATTTAAAAAAAAAAATGTACACATCCGTATACTTCCAGAAGATCAGATGGTGCATATACACACTAGGTATATAACAGGGTTTTGCAGCCAAAAAGAACGCAAAACAGTAGTGCCAAATATAGTTTGGTATGTAGCAGAGCACCTAATACACCACTAATGCCTCTCTCTGTCCCTACTCCAGCAGCTATCCCTGAATACAGCAGCCGTTCTCTGCAGAGTGTATATAGTAGTAAAGCTATCACTGTACTGCACTATAGTAGCCCTGATAAGGGCTTTTAATCACGCCCCTGCTTGTCCAACAGCTAAAACCTATCTCTCCCTTCTCCAGCCTCTGTCCCTGACTAAGTTCACGCAGCATATGCGAACGAGCAGGAAGACCTGAGTTATTAATATTCGAGGTCACGTGGTTTTTCCAGCCAATCCATGTAGACGCCATTTTCGCGCTGCCAGCGTGCTCCGCATGGTGATTGGTGGAAAAAGAGTGCCAGGGAAGGTGGGAGGGGAAACGAATTCTAAGTGCGCCATCGCCGTTATACTCGATCGAAATCGAGTATGCCGAATAGCGTAGTATTCGATCGAATACCGGCTCGATCGAACACTACTCGCTCATCTCTACTTGTAATTACAATGTAGCATCAAAAACAAAACAATTTTAAAGACTGAACAGCTTAATCATTGTTTTCAATATATTGATTAGATTTATTGCTGAAATGTTTTACTGAATCAAATGCTTTGGAAATAACTTGCTCAACGGCTATGTGTAACCAATATTGTTATTGCACTGATGCCGTTTAACCCCTTCCCGCCCAGCGCCGTACATGTACGGTGCTGCGGGAAGTAACTTCCCACCCAGTGCCGTAGTACTATGGCGCGCTGATCGGGCAGGCGCAGCTCAGCGGCAGGGGTCTGGCTGTGCTCAGTAGCCGGACCCCTGCTATATGCACCCGAATCAGTGAAAACACTGATGCCGATGCATTAACCCTTCATGTGCCGCGGTCAGCGCTGACTGCGGCACATGCGATGCGGGCAGTGGGAAGGGGTGCCCATCGGGTACCCTCGCTGCTGTGACGTGGACCCGATGGCTTAGGTGGCAGCCAGATGCCTTCCTTAGGCATGCAGCTGCCATCTACGGTAGCCTATGAGATCCAGCGCCCTGGATCTCATAGGCTACCGTAGATGGCAGCCGCATGCCTAAGGAAGGCAGCCGGATGCCTTCCTTAGGCATGCGGCTGCCATCAACGGCAGCCTTTGAGATCCAGCGCCCTGGATCTCACAGGCAGAAGGCTGTAAGTGTATTATATTGAGTATTACACTTACAGCCAATGCATTACAATACAGACGTTTTGTAATGCATTTTAAAGGGGATCAGACCCCCAAAAGTTAAAAAGTGTAAAATAAAAGAAAGTGAAAAAAGTGAAAAAAATTAAGTTTTACAAAAAAGTTTCAAGTTTAAAAAAGCGTCCTTTTCACAAAATAAAGTAAAAAAAAAAATTTGGGAAAAATAGCGAAAAAAGAAAAATAGACATATTATGTATCGCCGCGTCAGCATCGACCGGCTCTATAAAAATATCACATGATCCAGGTGAACGCAGTAAAAAATAAAAATAAAAAACAGTGCCAAAACAGACATTTTTTGGTCACCTTACCTTACAAAAAGTGTAATAGCAGGCGATCAAAGAAGCGTATGTACCCCAAAATGGTACCAATCAAACCGCCATCTTGTCCCGCAAAAAATGAGACCCTACCTAAGACAATCGTCTGAAAAAATAAAAAAAAAATATGGCTCTCAGAAAATAGCAACACAAAAAAATATTTTATTTTGTTCAAAAATGCATCTAATGTGTAAAACTTTCCAAAAAAAATGTTAGACATATTAGGTATCGCCGAGTCTGTAGAAACATGCTCTAAAAAATATTACATGAGATGGCCCCCCAGGTGAATGCTGTAAAAACGTTTTTTTAAAAACTATGCCAAAACTTGCCTCACAAAAAGTGTAATAGCAGGCGATCAAAAAGGCATATTTAACCCAAAATGGTACCAATCAAACCGTCATCTTGTCCCGCAAAAAATGAGACCCTAACTAAGACAATCGCCAGAAAAATAAAAAATATGGCTCTCTGAAAATGGCAACACAAAAAAAAGATTTTATTCTGTTCAAAAATAAATCTAATGTGTAAAATTTAACAAAAATAAAAATGGTAGACATATTGGGTATCACCGCGTCCGTAACAACCTGCTCTATAAAAATATCACGATTTGCCCCCTCAGTTGAATGCTGTAAAAAATATTTGAAACAAACTAGGCCAAAACAGCTATTTTTTCACCTTGACTCACAAAAAGTGTTATACCATGCAATCAAAAAAGCAAATGTACCCAAAAATGGTACCAACCAAAACTTCATCTCATCCAGCAGAAATCGATACCCTACCTAATACAATTGCCCAAAAAAAAAAAAAATATGGCTCTCTTAAAATGGCAGCACAAAAACAAGATTTAATTCTGCTCAAAAATGCAACTAATGTGTAAAATTTAACAAAAATAAAAATGGTAGACATATTGGGTTTCGCCGCGTCCGTAACAACCTGCTCTACAAAATGGTGCCTAAAAAACATTCTAGCAAAATCTGCCTCCAAAATTCGTATGACGCTCCTTTCCATCTGACCTCTGCTACAAACCCATAGAGACGTTTACCACCACATATGGGGTAGTTCTGTAAATTGCAGAATCAGAGCAAAGAATATTGAGGTTTAGTTTGCTGTTAACCCTTGCTGTGTTGCAAGAAAAAAAATTATTAACATCAATAATCTACCAAAAAAGTGAAATTTCACCTCCATTTTCCTTTAATTCTTGTGGAACACCTCAAGGGTTAACAAAGTTTGTAACATCAGTTTTTTATAATTTGAGAGGTGTAGTTCTAAAATGGGGTCATTTATGGGTGGTTTCCATTACGTAAGACCCTCAAAATCACTTTATATCTGAATTGGTGCTTAAAAAATGGTTTTGGAAACCTTGTTAAAAATTTGAAAAATGGCTTCTAAACTTCTAAGCCTTCTAATGTCCTAAAAAATTAAAATGACATTTATAAAATGATGCCAACATAAAGTAGACAATGTAAAATAATAACTAATTTTTAATGTATTACTATGTATTTTGAAAGTAGAGAAATTGAAATTTGGAAATTTGCAAATTGTTCCAATTTTTTGCTAATTTTTTTTTTGTAAATAAAAATGAAATATTTTGCCACAAATTTACTACTGTCGTGAAGCACAATATGTGACGAGAAAACTATCTCAGAATGGCCTGGATAAGTAATTATATATATATATATATATAAGTTCCAAAGTTATTACCACATAAAGTGACACATGTCAGATTTGCAAAAAATGGCGTGTTCAGGAAGGTGAAAACAGGCCCAGGGTAGAAGGGGTTAAATTATTTTGTAAAAAATGTTTGTTTGTTTTTAGTACATGCATCTTTAAAAGCCATAACTGGTTATTTTCGCGTTTTTGGTGATTCATGGAACTTTATTTTTACGTTATTTTTATTTTTAGTATTTGTTGTGTTTATTTTTCCATGTCTTTATTTTATTATTTTTTACACTTTGTGCACCAATAAGGTCATAAAAGACTTTTGTGGGGTATTTAACATTTTTTCATTGCTAATTTCTCCTGAAACTGGGGCTAATATATAGATAAGTAGGGCTGGAGTATAAAATGGCATTATTGCTTCCTGATCTGCATGTACAGTGCTCAGTGATAGAGAACTATCCCTTCCCTTCTGTTCAGGGAGCCCAGCAGTCACTGACAGCGGCCTCCCTTCTCCTGCAGCTGGATAACGAGTGTGTATAATGAGTGTGCAGCTGCTAACTCTGTAAAGACATGCAGGGACATTCTTCTAGAGTTAACCCCTTCACCCCGGAGGTTTTTTCGGTTATGCATTTTCGTTTTGCGCTCCCTGCCTTCAAACAGCCATAACTGTTTTATTTTTCTGTTCACATAGCTGTATGGGGCTTGTTTTTTGCGGGACAAGTTGTACTTTCCAACGCCACCATTTAGTATTGCATATGGTGTAGTGGGAAGCGGGAAAAAAATTCCAAATCAGGTGAAATTGCAAAAAAAACCGCTATTTCGCTACATTTCTACGGGTTTCTTATTTACAGCGTTCGATGTGCATTAAAACTGACCCATTACTTTCATTCTACTGGTCAGTACGAATCCGGCAATACCTAATATGTATAGTTTTTCCTGTGTTTTGATAGTGATAAAACAATTAGAAAGTTGCCCTTTTTTTCTTTTTTTTCCTTGTCATATCTTGACCCCTATAACTTTTTGGTATTTATGTGTACGGAGCTGTATGGGGGCTCATTTTTTGCGGGGCAATCTAAAGTTTTTATTGATACCATTCTGGGGTGTGTATGACTTTTTGATCACTTTTTATTTAATTTTTTTTAGAAAAAAAAAGTGACGAAAAACGGCGAATCGCCATTTGGATGCTTTTTTTCCGCCACACAATTCGTCGTATTGGAATTTTTTAAAATATTTTAAAAGTATGGGCGTTTTCGGTCACGATGATACCCATGATGTCTATATTTATTGTTATTTAGGTATTTATTTTTTCATTATACGGAAAGGGGGTGATTTGAACTTTTATTTATTTTTATATATTTTTTTTACTTTTTTTTACATTTTTTTCTGACTATTTTAAAGCTCTAATATGAGCTGATATATTGTGTTTTTTTTTCTTTATGAGCAATCAGGGATTTACTAGATGGAGTTAAATCCCATAATTGCTCATTTCTTATCCTGGCCTGCCATCTAGTGGCCAGAATAAGAATTGCAGTTTGAAAACTGTAATCCTCACCAGCGAGGATTACAGTTTTCATATGGTGTACAGACACCCCGATTGCCATGATCACACCACCACGTGTGATCACGGCATCAGAAGGCCCTAGAAGACACCGCCGATGGCGGTTAATAGCGGCAAGTCTCTGCTGTTAGAAACAGCAGAGACTTGCCGGCCATGACACCCGCGAGCGGGAGTCATGTCCCCGCACCGGATAAGTGCAGTACATGTACGGCGCTAGTCGAGAAGGGGTTAAGTTTGGAGTGCTCAAATGTTTATAGTCAATGGGAGGTCTTAAAGTAGCTAAAAGTATAACACAGTTTGCAAATCTTGATTAGAAATAACCTATCCTTCTGTATACAGCTAATATTCAGACCTAGATTTTTTTTCTATACTAAACCGTACATAGTCTGATTCCACAGTCATACTCCCTTTCATGTGTTTCCTACTTAAGGATGTCTGTAAAAGGTGATATTTTGTCATTGCTACATGCAAGACACAATAGTTTCCAAAGACATCTTGCATATTTATAGAGTTTTCAATATCTTACCATGTTGTATTATAAGACAAGTATTTGTCTTGTGGCAGAGGGAAAATGATGGGAAAAGAGTTTTAGTTACATAGTTAATATGGTTGAAAAAAGACATAAAAGTCCATCAAATTCAACCAAAGGATAGATGGGGACGCAAATTAAACATTTCAAAAAGTGAAAGGTATCTTGTCCAAATAAATAAATAATTACAATACTTTGATTATACAGTGAATCATTAAAGTGACTGTGCCAAGTTAGGAAGGATAGTGGATAACTAACTGATTGCTGTGCGTCTGACCACTGGGACCTCCATTGATCCCGAGAAAAAGGGTCTCGTTCCATTGATCTGATAGAGCAGCAATTACATTAAAGGAAGACTGGGAGCACTATATACACTCACCGGCCACTTTATTAGGTACACCTGTCCAACTGCTCGTTAACACTTAATTTCTAATCAGCCAATCACATGGCGGCAACTCAGTGCATTTAGGCATGTAGACATGGTCAAGACAATCTCCTGCAGTTCAAACCGAGCATCAGTATGGGGAAGAAAGGTGATTTGAGTGCCTTTGAACGTGGCATGGTTGTTGGTGCCAGAAGGGCTGGTCTGAGTATTTCAGAAACTGCTGATCTACTGGGATTTTCACGCACAACCATCTCTAGGGTTTACAGAGAATGGTCCGAAAAAGAAAAAACATCCAGTGAGCGGCAGTTCTGTGGGCGGAAATGCCTTGTTGATGCCAGAGGTCAGAGGAGAATGGGCAGACTGGTTCGAGCTGATAGAAAGGCAACAGTGACTCAAATTGCCACCCGTTACAACCAAGGTAGGCAGAAGAGCATCTCTGAACGCACAGTACGTCGAACTTTGAGGCAGATGGGCTACAGCAGCAGAAGACCACACCGGGTGCCACTCCTTTCAGCTAAGAACAGGAAACTGAGGCTACAATTTGCACAAGCTCATCGAAATTGGACAGTAGAAGATTGGAAAAACGTTGCCTGGTCTGATGAGTCTCGATTTCTGCTGCGACATTCGGATGGTAGGGTCAGAATTTGGCGTCAACAACATGAAAGCAAGGATCCATCCTGCCTTGTATCAACGGTTCAAGCTGGTGGTGGTGGTGTCATGGTGTGGGGAATATTTTCTTGGCACTCTTTGGGCCCCTTGGTACCAATTGAGCATCGTTGCAACGCCACAGCCTACCTGAGTATTGTTGCTGACCATGTCCATCCCTTTATGACCACAATGTACCCAACATCTGATGGCTACTTTCAGCAGGATAATGCGCCATGTCATAAAGCTGGAATCATCTCAGACTGGTTTCTTGAACATGACAATGAGTTCACTGTACTCAAATGGCCTCCACAGTCACCAGATCTCAATCCAATAGAGCATCTTTGGGATGTGGTGGAACGGGAGATTCGCATCATGGATGTGCAGCCGACAAATCTGCGGCAACTGTGTGATGCCATCATGTCAATATGGACCAAAATCTCTGAGGAATGCTTCCAGCACCTTGTTGAATCTATGCCACGAAGAATTGAGGCAGTTCTGAAGGCAAAAGGGGGTCCAACCCGTTACTAGCATGGTGTACCTAATAAAGTGGCCGGTGAGTGTAGGTTATACATGGAATAGCGTAAGCATATGTGGAGTAGTGGTAGTACAGGTTTCACGTAACCTTTATTTCCCTGTCAAGGGGAAATGCCAAGGAGGCAGGTTTTTTCACGTTCTGTGTCCTAAACTATCTGTTCTGTGCCTATCATGGACCCAACTTCTCTGTTCTAGCTCTAGCAGTCTCCTGTTAGGATGCTTTGAAATCCATACATAAAAATCACAGTACATTTTCCAAAAGAAAATGTGCCAGGTGTGGCGTTACCCTAAATGTGAATTTATATGTGGCGGATTAGTTGCAGACATTTATGTAAAAGAATATAATTTTTATACATATAAAATTTCTGCTGTGTGCGAATTCACCATTTTGTGTAATCTGAGAAGACAAAAAGATACATAATACTACTACTACTACTACTAATGATAATTATAATAATAATAATAATAATTAACAGGTGTACAATGTGTAAGGAGTTCGTGGCACATCAATATGCATTGCTGTACTGGGAGGCTTGTTATGCCTACCAGATAAGTCTCAGCTATCAATCAGTTAGTTGCTGACTCTGTGTCCAAACCCAGAGCTAGGCGGGGGATTAAATAATGCTTTTTCCTATCAACATTGCCTGTGATCGTGTTTAGTTTTTGGCTCTGTAGTGTGAGATTTCATTCTGACATTTCTGGTTACTTGAAAGCTGGCTTGTTTTTGGATTTACCACTGTTTATATCTATTCTCTTGGTAACTGACTTTAGCCATCCTCTGGATTATTCATTCGAGTACTGCATTGATCATGTATGTCTTTTCCTGGTTTTGGTCCTGCTTGCTTATTGCTCTTTGCACCTCACTAGTAATTCTGTAAAGTCTAATGCGAGTGTTCCCACACTAGTGTTCTGTTATCAGCTCTGTAGGTGTATCCTGGGTCCCTAGTAGCCAAGTCCATCCTGCCTTGCAACAGGCTCTGATGAATACCTAGGGGGTAGCCATAGTTTCATACTACCTGGAGAGGATTTGGAAGGCTGGTAGCAATTTTGGGGTTCACTGGCTGTGGTCTGGACAGTGAATCAAGTACTTCTTTACACAATAATGGACAGGGATCAATTTAAGATGTGAATTGCATGTGAAACTAAGTATGATATTAGTGGCAAGAAATAATTGTTGAGTGTTGGTTTTAAAAGTCACAGACAGAGTAATAGAATAATCTCAGTCTTAATTTTGTTGTATACATTTTAAATAAGAACATTGCCTTGGTCCTGTAATGCAGAACTAGAAAACAATGAAGCATATTTACTGCACAGGTGTGAAAACAGAAGCTTGGAGACAGAAAATACCTATGTACTTTAACATTCAATAAATCTTGTAACTAGAGGTTCATGAAGAGTAAGAGCACATTTCTTTTCCTTTCTCTTTATATTCAAAAGTGATGTAGATGTGAGCAGTCTATGAGATAAGAATTAAGATTGCCTTAAGATCCATTTTATTTTATCACTAGCAGAAGGACACGGCTTTGCCCGGGTATATTTCATCTATTTCATTTAATGTTTGTGCGTGTGTGTCGTTAAAAGATATCGAGAGTGACCTCTATAGCAAACTCACCTCCTTAATAGAACCTCCACAGCCCCCACCTCTTAACACTGACCATCGCACAGTGCCCTGTCTCCTTAAAATGGGACCTCCACAGTAGCCCACCCCCTTAACTTTGACATTCACAGCACCCACCCCTTAACACTGACCATAGGTTACAATCCCTTTAACTGACTTCCACCATTCCTGGCCCCCTTGACAGAGACCTCCACAGCGACTGCCCCTTTAACAGTGACTGTTACAGAACCCCGTTCCCTTAACAGTGACCTCACAGTACCCCGCTGCCCCTTTAATAGTGGCCTCTACAGTCCCCTCCTCCCTTAACAGTAACATCAACAGCGCCCTCCCCTTTAACTGTGACCTCCACAGCAGCTAGGGTGGCCACTGTCTTCACCCCAGAAAGCCGGACCTCACCGGCCACGCCCAAAATTTGAATCCCCCCAATGTGAAGCCACACCCCTAAACATGAAGCCATACCTCTGGCACCTTGAATACACTGAGCAGAAGAAGAAGTTCTTGACCTGAAGGTGAGCTATGGACAGCCTGATGCTTCTTTCTCCCTCAGTCAGCCACAGGGAGCCATGTCTGCTAGCTCTAGTGACTGACTAGGGGTGAGAGAAGCCTCAGTCAGTTGCTGCACCTCACATTCAGACATCACAACGCTGTTGTCTGAGCATGAGCTACTGAAATTATGGAAATCACTGCGTCCGTCCAGGCACTGCGCCAGTCGGAGGACGGGGAGCCAGAAAACCGGACTGTCTGGCTTAAAACCAGACATCTGGCCACCCTAACAGCAGGCTGCCCCTAGGGTGGCCAGAGGTCCAGTTTTAATCCAAACAGTCCGGCCTTCAGACTCCCTGTCCTCCCTGACACAGGGATATCCTTTTGAACAGCTCACTCTCAGACAGCAGCACTGTGCTGTCTGAGCATGAGCTACAGGGAGAAAAACCCTTCCTCCCCTGCAGTTGACAGAAGTTGATTTGTACCTTCATTATTTCAATCCCCGTCAGCTGCAAAGTGGGAAGTGACTTAGTGGGACCTGGGGGCAAGGCTTTTAAGTCTTTCTTTTGAGGATGGCCTGAATTACAAGTCAATGCCATGGCAATTTATGAGGAAACACAGTGGGTAGCAGTGGAAGGAAACATCTTCTATTACTACTGAACAGTAAATATGTGAAATTTACATTATATTAGGTAATGATTGATGATGAGTTAGTCATAAGTTATATTTATGGCAACCGGAATACCCCTTTAACGGTTTCATCCACAGTGCTCTGCCCAATTAAAGTTGAACTACAGCAGTGAAGAAAAATGACTGGGTTGTTATGGAAACGTGGTGTGAAACTGTGTGTGTGTTTGTGTGTGGAGACTAACAGCCTGCGAGATTTTATTGGCTGATAAGGGTCATATGACCATGCTTCTATTGGCTAATGCTTTTTTTTTTTTAATATCTCTAGAACGGTACATCCTGGAGACCTGAGACCTGGTCTTAAACCTTCCCGGACACCTGATGTACCTGTGTGCCAAATTGTGTGATTGTAGCTGCGACGATGCGGATTCCTTTAGCAGACATACATACACTCAGCATTATATATTAGATAACTAAATCCTGGCAGCTCTGTTTTAGTAAGTGCTCATAATACCCATGAAATAACAATGGGGAGAGCTTTGCTTTGTGCCTCTGTTATTTTACCTGTACATGAATGATCAAATTATCAAATTGACAACTGGTTGTTAGCATTTCCCTTGTCAATGTGAAACTAATAGTATACATATAGTCCTCCTGTGCCCTGTCTATTGACATCTATAGTGGTTAGAGCCAAAAAACAACACTAAGGGGGTCATTTATTAAGACCAGCATTTTAGACGCCATTCTTAATAACTTCTATACCTGGCAATGGATCCGCCGAAGTTCTGAGGATGCACAGGCCTCTATATAACATCCAGCCCCAGTCTAAATATAAACCAGCTTCCTAGCTGGCTTATCGTACATTTAGACCATTTTCTACACCTAAAACAGGTGTAGAAAATTATGAATGAGACAGGTCTGCCAGCCCATCCCCTTCCCCAACTACACCGCGGCCACTTTTTTAGAGCTGGCATGAGTGGGTACTAACAGTTGTGCCGCAATCTGCCCAAGAAATACGTCTCATATAGGCATATTTCAGGATAATAAATTACCCCCCCTAAGATTTTACCGTATCGCCCACAGACTTTCTTGAATATGCCTTAAATGCCTAAGATGAATAACATAGGAATTAGAGAGTTATAAGGTCATCATGGTGCCATAGGGTATACCTATTGATTGCTCTTTACCAGATGCGACCATATAGACAAAAACAGTTGCACTGACCACTTTATGCTCCCAATGACACACAACAATAAGCGTGGTGTAGAAATATATCAAGAAGGACATGGTATTCAACAACATGATAGCCACAGTAGGCAGGGATAGAAGGTGATACACTATAAGACTGGTTACTAGCTGCACCGATCAAGGAATATGCTGTATGTAGGACACTGCAAATCCTAGGTGGTGTTAGAGCAAGGAAAACACAAGCCTTCTGTTTTTAATGTCATATCTTTAGATTGAGGGGAAACCACTACCTTACAGAATAGTAGCCACAAAGTGGGGAATCCCATCACTGAGTACCAAATATGCTAGTGATGTATTAGGCTTTTATCCAACCTCAAGACAGTGGCAGTTAGCTGTGACACATCTATATACCAAAGTATGTCAGCTGTACTTCTAATCAGTGGCATACCTACAAAATGAGGGCAGTCAGCTGTACTCTGTATAGCCAATATGCAAACCTTGTGCAGTTAGCTTTACTCCTAATCAGCTATATATCTGAAAACTGAATGAAGGCAGCTGTACTTTTAGGACATACTAAGGAGGAAATTTATCATCTCCCTGCACTAGAGAAGTGGCATTACAAATGTCACAAACACATGCAATTTTTAAAAAATAGTTGAAAATGTTTTTTTTCACACTGCCCCCGCCACTTTTTAGAACAGGGGTACGGCAAGGGTGGGAAACGGCATGGCCAACCACTCCAACAAACTTATCTTCATTTATGCCCGTTTTCTGGCGCTAATGAGGCCAGAAATCATGGATTTCTATATAGGCACACAGACTGACAGAGGATGACCCTAATTTATGATGAGGATCATCATAATTTAGTCACAACCTTAAGGCAGTGCAAGGCAAATCAAGACTGGCACAGAAAGTCTTGCTAAATCTCCCCCTAAGTGTTGTGAGGAACTAGTGGAATCAGTAATCTCACTGACAAACTGCAGCGTTTCACACAATAATGATACTCCATATTAAGTGGTACAATACAAAGATGTACCAGTGACCTCACCTACAGTACATGCTCAGAAATGTTGTCTTATATGAATAAGGAGACATGGAAAGCATTAATTCGCTAGCTGTACTGTACTTCAAAATTCAGGTTATGCCTGGGAGTGTGATTTCACTGGTACAGTGCCTTTCGAAAATATTCGGCCCCCTGGAACTTTTCAAACTTTTGCCACATTTCAGGCGCCAAACAAAAAGATATAACATTTGAAATTTTTGGTGAAGAATCAACAACAAGTGGGTCACAATTGTGAAGTGGAACAAAATTTATTGGATCATTTAAACTTTTTTGTAATCATAAAACTGAAAAGTGTGGCGTGCAAAATTATTCGTCCCCGTTGCATTAATACTTTGTTGCGCCACCTTTTGCTACGATTACAGCTGCAAGTCGCTTGGGGTATGTCTCTATCAGTTTTGCACATCTAGAGACTGAAATTCTTGCCCATTCTTCCTTGTTTGTGAACAGCAGTTTTCAGCTCTTTCCACATATTCCCAATTGGATTCAGGTCTGGACTTTGACTTGGCCATTCTAAGACCTGGATACGTTTATTTTTGAACCATTCCATTGTAGATTTTGCTTTATGCTTGGGATCATTGTCTTGTTGGAAGATAAATCTCCATCCTAGACTCAGGTCTTTTGCAGACTGCAACAGGTTTTCATCCAGAATGGTCCTGTATTTGGCTCCATCCATCTTCCCATCAATTTTAACCATCTTCCCTGTCTCGGCTGATGAAAAGCAGGCCCAAACCATGATGCTGCCACCACCATGTTTGACAGTGGGGATGGTGTGTTCAGGGTGATGAGCTGTGTTGATTTTGCGCCAAACATATCGTTTTGCATTGTTTCCAAAAAGTTTGATTTTGGTTTCATCTGACCAGAGCACCTTCTTCCACATGTTTGGTGTGTCTCCCAGGTGGGTTGTGGCAAACTGTAAACAAGACTTTTAATGGATATCTTTGAGAAATGGCTTTCTTCTTGCCACTCTTCCAAAAAGGCCAGACTTGTAAAGTGTTTGACTGATTGTTGTCCTATGGACAGACTCTCCCACCTCAGCTGTAGATCTCTGCAGTTCATCCAGAGTGATCATGGGCCTCTTGGCTGCATCTCTGATCAGTCTTCTCCTTGTTTGAGATGAAAGTTTAGAGCGACGGCCAGGTCTTGGTAGATTTGCAGTGGTCTGATGCTCCTTCCATTTCAATATGATCGCTTGCACAGTGCTCCTTGGGATGTTTAAAGCTTAGGAAATCTTTTGGTATCCAAATCCGGCTTTAAACTTCTCCACAACAGTATCACGGACCTGCCTGGTGTGTTCCTTGGTCTTCATGATGCTCTCTGTGCTTTAAACAGAACCCTGAGACTATCACAGAGCAGGTGCATTTATACGGAGACTTGATTACACACAGGTGGATTCTATTTATCTTCATCAGTCATTTAGGACAACATTGGATCATTCAGAGATCCTCAATAAACTTCTGGAGTGAGTTTTCTGAATTGAAATTAAATGGGCCGAATAATTTTGCACGCCCCACTTTTCAGTTTTATTATTACAAAAAAAGTTTAAATGATCCAATAAATTTTGTTCCACTTCACAATTGTGACCCACTTGTTGATTCTTCACCAAAAATTTAAAATGTTATATCTTTTTGTTTGAAGCCTGAAATGTGGCAAAAGGTTGAAAAGTTCCAGGGGGCCGAATACTTTCGCAAGGCACTGTATATGAATCATTGGGAGTGTTACAGGATCTCATATATTCTCTCCTGGATCCCCCAGTGCTCCCTGCTGAGCTTGAGATAAGAGCAATCAATGTGGGCAAGCCAACATTTACATTTTTTATCTCAAGAAAGTTTGTGTTTTTCGTTCAGGCAGTAAAACACTTATAATATGTAAATGTAAACTTTACTGTGTCCGTTCCGACACAGACATGTAACCAAGATGCATTTTTATCTACATTTTGCCCATGGGGTTCTAAAAATATTCAAGAAATTTTAGAATCTGGGAACTAAGTAAATTTGGGTAAATCGGGGAAATTCAATAAGTTGGTATTCTTCCATACTAGAGAAAAGCAAACTTCTTTAAATTTGTTTTGTGTCCGATTCATCTTTTTTTAAAAATTCGATTCATAGCTGAATCAATTCTACGCAAATCAAATGTTCTCTAATTGCCCTTAAAATTCGTATATTACACTCTAAGGTTTCCTAGGATTTTTTTTAACTATTTTGCTTCCAATGACCCCAATAGCAAATAACAACAGAGTGACATTAATATATATAGCTATGGTTGATGGTGTTCAAAAATCAGTGTGTTTAAAAACAAACTGTGCCATTCTATTTGTTGTGCATTATAAATCTTCCAAAAATTGTCCCATATTGAAAGTAGATAGTAATAGAACACAAAATGTGTTGTGGGGAAAAAAAACAGTAGCTTGTTGGGACCAAGCATCCAAAAATTCAGCTGTAGCTAGGTGTCTGCCCCTGTTTATTCACACACATGGTGATGTCATAAGAAAGAGTGCCTTGTTCTGCACAAGAATCCAAAAATTGTGTGTTAAAGGGGGCAGAATGCTTCTCCGCATTCATATAAACGCATATCAATTGTCAGAAGAAACAGTGGCTTATTCTGAAGTTGAACAAGCCTGGAAAATTTCCCCCTTTTAATTAGGAGCAGCTGGCAGAAATAGTAGTGCCAGCAAAGATTGTTCAGCAAAGCGTAGTCTTCTAAAGGATCATTATTGGGGAATAAATACAGGGCTGAGAGCCACATTCAATGTCAGAAGCCTGGGAGCTACATGACCTGTTGGCTGTGTAAAGATGCATTTCTCGTGTTATACTGACAGCATAGGTGAGAAAAACCCCACTGTTTAGTTAGTGCCCAGATGGGCGAAGACCTTTGTTGTTTATGTTCTATATAAGTGCCATGGATTTTTTCATATGACTATAACTTGGATGGAAAATAAATGGTACTAGACTTTTAAACTGCTGAATCCTGTGGTCTGTCATCCCTGATGTCACCCACAAGTATAGGTCCCGACAGGTTTTATTGCCATATTGTTTTTTTACAATGAATAGTTTCTTGAAGTAATAAACAACACATTCACAAACATGGATATAATAAAAGCCTTATTGCTATATCCCTTTTGCTATAAGAGTAAATGGCATCTTTTAGTAATGTAACACATTCACTAACACTGGTAAAATGCACTGAAATGCATAGATGGAAACTAGAGATGAGCGAATCTATTCGCCGCTGAGTAGATTCGTATCGAATCTTGGGATTTTTCAGCTGCGAAGCGAATCCAAATATTAGGTGATTCGGTTTGCTTTTGTACGCATTCGCTACATAGTGTGTCCTATAAAATATACGCTATTCTACGTATAATTTAGTTACTCTATACGCTGTCGCATACTAATTCAGTTCAGCGATGCAGACTTTTCCCTGGTAGTTACTCTATACGCTGTTGCGTACGAATTCAATTCAGCGATGCAGACTCCTCCCTGGTAGTTCTGCCCCTTTCTCCAGCGCGGGAGGATGACGAGGCAACTCAGGAAATTAAGTTGCGCATTCTTGCGCCTCATCCCTTTTTCCCCCTTTTCAGGTTATTTGGGGAGCCCCTTGAAATAGGTTTTTTTAAGGAACCTTTGCTACTTTTTTTTTTACCCATTTGGATTACAATTTTACCTAAGTGGATTACAAATTGCGACTGAGTTTGGGACTCTGCTCCAGTTCTATGACAAGCGTCAGAAGAAAAGAGACTTAAACGTGTCCGTGAGCATACTAGGTAGGTGATATTTAAAATTTTTATATTATACCTATAATAATGTATTTGCACTTTACCATATATATGTCTCGAATATTCGCTCTGCCTCTGAGGAGTGCACGCCGCGGCCTCTCCTCGTACGTGCCTGCGTATTACGTAATCGCTTAGACTATAGTACGCTGAGATTCGTAAGCTATTTGTACGCTCATGCGTACGTCTTCTAAGAAGTTGCGTACATTTTGTAAATGAACATTCATTATTAGTGAGCGAATGTTCGCTAATAGCACATAATAACGTATATTTTGTACGCAAATACAACAAATCTATTCGTCGAATATACGAATTTTAGTAAAAGTTCGGCGAATGTTCGGTGAATAATTTTTTGAATGATTCGCTCATCTCTAATGGAAACAGTTTATTTTTTAGAAAAAAAAAGGGAGGATGGGGGCAATTCCTTAGTGTTTGCAGCAGAATGTATGCTATTGGGTGCTGAAAGGACATCTATGAACCGTAGAAACAGTTTTACAAAAAATCTGGCTGGTTTTCCATATCTGTAATGGAGAGCTTGCTAGCAAACTGCATGAAACTGACACAGTGCCCATCTCTCACTCACTCTCTATGCTAAGCTTTCCCAGATAAAGTATAAAATCATCCCAATTACTGTATATCTCTAATTCTCTCACTCTTGTGCACTTATAGTGTCCCTGTAGTCTTCTAAGTAACTGGCTTCTGTCTGCAAATGTTTTTTTGGCAGACACAGCCACAACACCTCATATCACAACCCCAGCTACAGGCAGAATAGCATTTCTTTGTTCTGTGCAGAAGGAACTGGCTGAATACTACTTGATTGGTTGATCAGGCTGTCAGCCTCTAAGCCAATCATGGTAAGCCTCCCGCAATGTGATCTTTATTTTTTCTCCCTCCTGTTTTCCTTGCAAATTTATATAGTAAAATGTTGCTGGGCACCATTTTTATGCAAGTCGTCTGAAGCAAATCACCAAAACTTCTGATTCGTTTGGCAGATTTTTGTGAAATTTGTAACAAATCTAATTAGTTGAAAATCAATTTGCTTATCTCTATTACATACACCTATCGGCCACAGTGGAAAATCAAAATGAAATGCATACATAACAGTAATCAATTTGTTTTGTTGAAGTGTATATTGATGCACAGATTTGAAACAGATGCATAAAACATCAGTTGTGCTATACAATCACTTAAAATAAAAATGTACAAAAAAATGTGTGAATGTGTCCTTGCAATGATATTTCAAACTCAACTTTATTAACAGTGCATACAGAATAAAACACATAGTTTTTGTATGAACGTCATACGGTATACGGCAGACCTTTTACAGTTTTTCTTGAAAAAAAAACAAAAAAGTCTAACAAAAAGTTAAAAAAATCTAAATTTCTCTGACATAAGGAAGTGATTTGATAATTATTGGACAGCTGTAAAACAGTCAGAAGGTAGATACAACTTCTGTCTGTATGTGCAGTGGGATATAGTTTTCCTGAAACACTCGATATAAATGCAAATTTCAATTAGAAAACCATGTGTCTCACAGTCATTTTGTTAACATAGTATACTCTGCTGGAAAATGTAATATTCATCTCAACCTTTGTTGTTTTCCTAAACCCCAAAACATCTTTATTAAAGTGTGATAAAAGTCATCTGTCTCTCTCAGTGCTGGGTCGTATTTGACTTGTTAAAACTACTAAAAATAAAATGAAAAATAAAAAAAAGCTTCTATTCTCTACCAGCAACATCTGCTTAATATGTACAGCACTTTTAATAGAATATAACCTAGCACACATGATGTCTTGCTATACCTTGCTGAGGTAAAAATGAGTTTGATGGCATCTGCTATAAAAAAAAAAAAACGGTTTTGTATGTTTTTTTTTTCTTCTGCTATGAGGAAGGCTTATTCTTCTAAAAATATACACAAATATGAAATACATATTATTTTACTGGCATAAATTGCTTTATATTATCAATGTTCTTATGCTAACATTTCATAACCGTTCTTGC
Source organism: Rhinella marina (assembly GCA_900303285.1). Lineage (NCBI taxonomy): Eukaryota > Metazoa > Chordata > Amphibia > Anura > Bufonidae > Rhinella > Rhinella marina. Next base: position 47,996 of record ONZH01028830.1, read on the forward strand.
CAACAGACTATTGGGGTTCATTTATTAAAGAATAACTCACACAAAAAATGTATTCTCTGACCTGCTAGAAAGGTACATGATGTAATCTGTAGTGAATGTAATTTTCTTACCAGTGGCTGCATTTGTGAGTTATACCTTTCATATGATTCTTGGCTGTGTCTTGTGACCAGCAATTAGACTCTCCAACTGACACAGCATCTCATGTGTGGACAGGAAGTTTCTCCATGTATTCCTATGGGAGCCTCAATGTCAGTCTCATAGGAATGACTAGAGAAGTAACTGTCTTCCTGTCATGTGTCAGTTGGAGATCAGAGTGCTGGTCACATGACACAGATGAAGATCAGAAGGGGGGGATAACTCAAAAATATTGTCACTGGTGAGAAGATTACATTCACTACAGATTTCATCATGCACCTTTCTAACAGGTCAGAGAATACATTTTTTTGCCGGAGTTCTACTTTAAGACAGGCGATTTACACTCAAGTGTCTCTGTACTGCTGGAGGAAGCGCCAAAGTTACATGGAGATGCAGCCCTCTACATAGCTCCCTTGCTGGTATAGATTCAAGCTATAAGATGGGCCTATCGGCCAGCCGTCTTCCCCGCTCATGCCACGCCCCCTTTTCTGAACCTGTCTGGAAAAGTCACAGATATTGTCAAAAAATGGTATGCGACAAAATCTGTGACTGATATAAGCCACAAAGTAGTGTATACAAGTTCATAAATCAGTCCCTATGTGTTTTCAAGGCAGTCTATTATTGGGGCCTATTCGCAACTCTTTTTGGCCCTAAACTGATCCCAACATACCCTGGGCCGGAATGTTGCAATTACCTCCCCCCTTTATTTTGCATATGTTATGGAATAGCATATAAGAGTACACTATTCCATTTAAATACACTATTCCATTGTATACAGTTAAGAAATGTATATACCAAATGGTAAAAATGTTTATTTCATTTTACAATGGTGGCTTATTAGTAACAGCAAGATAAATTTCAGTCCTCCATCAGAGATATATATTAGAAAATTCTGACGTATATTGCTGATGTAAGAACAGGGCCTCAAGGGAATTTTCGAGCCTGTAGTTACTGAACTAACCTCAGTGGGGTTCTGCACCCATCATGCCTGCAGATAAGCTGTTTTTGTCAGTCAGGTGTTGGACACTCACTAATCTCATATTGATGACCTATCCTGACGATAGGTCATCAACCTCTGCAGGCTGGTGAACCACTTTTATTTAAAGATTTAACTATTGATTTACTATTTAAAAATAAAAAAAAATCATAGATACGGTAGACAATAGTAGACAAAGCATTTTTTTCAGGTAAAACACACTGTAATTTTGTTTTTTGCCCACAATTATAGTGCTATGTATGCCTCAAAATTGTTCTCATTAATGGTTGTTTGCTTTGGCCAAAATCTCCTACCCATCTGTATACCAGCAAAGAGCTGCTTAAAGGGAACCTGTCATCTCCGAAACACCCCCTGAACTAGAGTAAGCGGTGTATAGTGTAAGTGATGCTGAATCTGAATATGTAATTTTTATCTTCATACTCACTTCCATTCCGACACTGTGCTCCCACAAACCAGCAGTAAAATGCATTGAGAGGACTCTTCTTTGACTCCTCTCAATTATGTAAGTGAGCACTGGAGTCCACTGAGTGTAATTTAAAAAATTTCAATTTTTTGGTAGATTATTCATGTTAATATTTTTTTTCTTGCAACACAGCAAGGGATAACAGCAAACTAAACCTCAATATACATTACTCTGATTCTGCAGTTTACAGAAATATCCCATATGTGGTTGTAAACATCTCTATGGACAGGAGAAAAGCACCACATAATTTGTTCCCCATTTTCTCCTGAATATGGCAACACCCCATATGTGGTGGTAAACTGCTGTGGGGGTACATGGCAGGACTCAAAACAGAAGGGGCACCATATGAATTTTGCAGCACAGATTTTGATGGATTGGTTTGCGGGAGCCATTGATTTTTATTTTGTTTGAGTTATTGTCTTATGTGTGAGCTCATTTTTTGCGGGATGAGGTGATGTTTTCATTGGTACCATTTTGGGGTACATAAGACTTTTTGATCGCTTGGTATTACACTTTTTGTGAGTCAAGGTGAAAAAAATAGCTGTTTTGACATAGTTTTTTTTTTATTTATTTTTTATAGCATTCATCCGAAGGGGCAAATCATGTGATATTTTTATAGAGCAGGTTGTTATGGATGCGGCAATACCCAATATGTCTATTATTTTTATTTTTGTTTTTTACACAGTAAATGAATTTTTGAACAGAATAAAATCTTTTTTTTGTGTTGCCATTTTCTGAGAGCCATATTTTTTTATTTTTTGGGCGATTGTCTTAGGTAGGGTCTAATTTTTTGTGGGACGAGATGACGGTTTGGGATTAATACGTCTCTTTGATCGCTTGATATTACACTTTTTGTGAGGCAAGGTGACCAGAAAATGGCCCTGTTCTTTTTACACTGTTTTTATTTTTTATTTTTACAGCATTCACCGGGCGGGGTGGGTTGTGTGATATTTTTATAGAGCCGGTCGATACGGACACGGCGATACCTAATATGCCTACTTTTCTTTTTATTTTTTACTATTTTTTTAAACTTTAATTTGGGAAAAGGATGTTTTTTTGTTTGTTTTTTCTTTACTTGAAACTTTAATTTTTTTGTAAAACTTTATTTTTTTAACTTCTTTTTTCACTTTATTTTTTGTTCCAGTCTGGGACTTCAACTTTTGGAGGTCTGATCCCCTGCACAATGCATTACAATACTTCTGTATTGAAATACATTGGCTGTAAGTGTATTACCAGTGTAATACACTTACAGCTTCCTGCCTGTGAGATCCAGGGGGCTGGATCTCACAGGCTTCCGCGCTGCTGTGACGGGGACCCGATGGCAAGGAAGGTAGCCCAATGCCTTGCTTAGGCATCAGGCTGCCTTCCCTGCCATCGGGACCCCGTCACAGCAGTGCAGGGACCCGATGGGGATCACAACCCCTTAGGATACCCGCACGTGCCGTGGTCAGAGCTGACCGCGGCAGTGCGAGGGTTAATGCACCGGCATTGGTGTTTTCACCGATGCCAGTGCATACAGCAGGGGTCAGTCTATCGGCCACTGCTGGACCCCTGTAGCTGATTGGGTGACCTCTGCTCCTGCCCGATCAGAGCGCCTTAGCAGTATGGCGCTGGGTTTTTGTCCCGGCTGTACGGCGCTTGTATCCTAAGGGTTAAAACTGGCCCTGCACAGGACATATCCATGTAATAAGTAAATAAGACTAGTGGTGGAATCATGAGTGCTATTGTGTTTATTACACAGTAACTACATGACTGTGTGTATTTACATGGCTGCATGATCTGTTTCTACACAGACTCTGACAGTCATGAAGAGATGGTGCTGCAGGCAGTAATACTGTATGTAATGTATACATATGTTCTGCTCCTCAATACACTACTGTTCACCTGTTAAGTTACTGAAAGGCAGGTCAAATGACACTTGAGGGTCACATGAGGACTCACATGACTGACGCCATGTTTAGTCACATTTTACAGGACTAAACTTGTAGGAAAACAGGCTGAACTGGATGGACAGATGTCTTTTTTCGGCCTTACAAACTATGTTACTATGTTACTAAACTGGCAGTACCATTTTTTTCTTTAGAGAGATGCTGCTGTATAAATAAGATAAAGGTCTGAAAGCAAAAATGTGTATTAGAAATTTGTTCAACATCTGATTCTCTGAATAAAGAAATGTAATCAATACCTGTTTAATTGTAAAATTTAGTATGCCGTTTAGCAAATGGCCTTGGTTTTGCTATGTAGAATGTTTGTTTGGTTACTTTGTGAGGTTACTTACATTTTTTACATCACTGAATCCAATTTTAGTATCAGAAATTTGCCTATGACTATGGCTAGGATAATAAAATCTATAAAGAATATATTTTCTGCTTTTTTTTTTTTTGAACAATAGTTTTTTATTGCAAAAGTTATTTGTAAATACAAATAATAACAATAAAGAATACACAATAAAATACAATGGTTTCAGAGCATAAGGGAAGGTAGGGGCAGGTAAGGTGAGGGATGGAAGTGAAGCAGGGAAGGAAAAAGAGGAGTGAGAGACGATTACATCAAGATTGACATATAGGCACTTAAAATCTCAAATGACCAATATTTAAAGTAATAGTAATAGTATTGCACCAAACATTACATCATCAATTGTCTCTTTGGTACCTTAATATGTTGATACGTTGATACGTTGATACGTCGGACCCAGAATCCCTAATATACAGTAGAGGGAAGGTCGCAGAAAGAACTGCTAGACCATATTTCCCATCTCTTTGCACAAGAGGCCTTGGAATTTATTGATGAAGCCCAAGAACATTCGAACCAACAGTTGGAGTTAACCGATCTTATAATCCTTTTAAGATTGGGAAGTGAGTCAGTTTTCCAACATAGGGTAATTTTATGTCTGGTGGATATCATAAAGTGAATAATCACTGTTTGGTACTCGAAAGGGTAGGAATCTAGCCCCAGAGACAACAGTGCCAATTCAGGTGTTATGTTAACCGGAAAGGGACATAAAGTGTTGAGGAAATCAAACACTTGTTTCCATAATTGAGCTACCTTTGGGCATGACCACCAGACATGAAAGTATGTCCCCAGGGACTCTTGGCATCTCCAACAGGTAGCAGATGAATCAGGGAAAATCGAATTGATAAATTGTGGGGAATAATACCATCTGTATAATAGTTTCCTAGCTGTTTCCAAATGCCCCACACATTTCGAGAATTTAGAGATCCCTGAAAAAGCTAATTTCCATTGGTCTTCAGAGAGAGTCATGTTAAGATCAGCATGCCATTTTTCTTTTATTCGATGTAAGGGGTCTACTCCTGGTATTTTCAAAAGCAAATATCCTTTTGAAATGCCTCTATCAGACGGCTGTGGTGAGTTAATCCAGTTATAAAAAGCTAGTGAATCAGGAATTAAGTCATATTTCTTGCTTGAAAGTAGAAGGTGTCTAATTTGTAAGAATTTATGAAAGTCCTTGTTGGAGATGCCATAAGATCTTTTTAAATGTTCAAAATCAATAAATATGTCTTTCACCCAAAATTTCGACAAGGTAGTGATACCTGAGTCTATCCAATGTTTTATGTTTAAATCTGGTATCACTACTTCACATAATGACGTAGAAGCTGCGAGGAATGATAAAGGTATAAGTTTATCTGTGTGAACCAGAGATTTCCATATTTTTATAGTTGAAAGAAGACATATAGGTATTATTGGAAGTGGATTAGTAAATAGTGAATAAGCATATAGAAATTGGTCCAAGTGTCTATGATTCAGATAATGAAGTTCTATTTCTACCCATTTTTTTGAAATTTCTTTGGACAGTAAATGTCTCATTTGGTCACACACCGTAGCTTTATGATAATATAAGATGGAGGGAAAGTTAATACCGCCTAGTCTTGGGGGCAAGTATAGTGTAGATGCTTTGATTCTAGGTTTTTTCTTTCCCCACAAATGACGCAATAATATACTTTGCAACTTATTAATATATGACCTTGGAAGGAATATTGGAATGTTGCGCATTATGTACAATATTTTTGGCAGAATTATCATTTTAATTGCAGCTGCTTTGCCCAACCAAGATAGGAATTGCAGGTTGAGGTTCACAAATGTTTGTTTAATGTGATCGATAAGAGGTATATAATTATGTTTAAAAAGTAAAGAGGTGGGGTAGGTTAGGTTGATTCCCAGATATTTAAGACCTTCATCTGCCCACTTAAATCCATATAAGGTAGAGATTTTTTGTTTTGTTGCTAAGGGGAGTCCTAAATTAAGTAGTTGAGATTTAGCAATGTTTACTTTGTAGTAGGAGACAGCATTAAAACGTGTAATTATATCAGAAATTGCCTTCAGGGAGCTAATTGGGTTGGAAGCGGCTATAATGACATCATCCGCGAACAATCCAATTTTATGTGGTCGTACGAGCCAACTTTAATACCTGTAATGTGGGGAGAAGTGCGTATGTGTTCAGCAAAGGGTTCCATAACAAGGGCAAAAATTAACGGGGAAAGGGGGCAACCCTGCCTCGTTCCATTTTTAATTTGAAATGAAGAAGATAAGAATCCTGAGGAATATACTGCAGCTGAGGGACATGTATAGAGTGAGAGTATTGCTGATAGAAAGAACCCTGAGAACCCAAATTTAGACAATGTAGCCTCTAAAAAGCCCCAGTGCACTCTATCGAACGCCTTCTCCGCGTCCAAGGATAGGAGCAGAGAAGGCGTTCGAGTGAGGAAGGCCACATCTATTAAGTCAATAAAACGCCTTGTGCCGTCTGAGGCCTGTCTATTTTTAACAAAACCAATTTGGTCTCCCCCTATCAGTGAAGGGAGGATATCCACCAGTCTGAAGGCTAATATTTTAGCATAGATTTTTAAATCTGAGTTGAGTAGAGAAATCGGTCTGAAGTTGGCTGGTGTATCTAGACTTTTTCCAGGCTTAGGAAGGGTAATGATAATAGCTCTCAGCATATCCTGGGGGATTTGACCTGATGAGGCCATTTGGTTAAAGGCCTTAAGAAGGTAGGGAGAAAGAATATGTGAAAATTTTTTGTAATATTCATTCGTGAGTCCATCAGGACCAGGGGTCTTGTTGAGCTTTAGAGAGACAATAGCTTTGTTTATTTCCGATAATGTTATTTCCCTATTTAGATCCGTTATCAACTGCGGGGTTAATGTTGGTAACTGAATTCCTTGAAGGAAATCATTTATAGCAGTAATGGTAGGTTGTACTATTTCGGGTGACTTTTCTAAATTATAGAGGGAGGCATAGTATTTGGAAAATTCTTCAGATATATCTTTGGGGTTCAATATTTTTTGTTTATCGGTATTCAGGAGGTATTGTATCCGTGATTTAGCTTCTTTTCTTTTAACCCTAGAGGCCAGAAGTTTGGTGGCTTTATTACCTTGCCAGTAATGATTAATCCTTAGTTTACGGAGATGCAACTCATATTTGTTTTGGAGAAGGAGGTAAAGATGATATCTAGCTTCCTTTAGTTTTGGGAGTAAATGATGGTTAAGGGAGGTTTTATAGTTATTTTCCAATAATTTGATTTTATTTGTAAGGTCGTCTAATTCTTTATTTCTCTTTTTCTTTTGCATAGAAGCCAATTTTAAGAAACTACCTCTAATGTAGGCTTTATGGGCGCACCATAATGTGGTATTAGATGTCGAATCATTGTCATTAAAATGGAAATATTCTGCCAGGGAGGCGTTTATCATGTCCACATGTGGTGTATGTTGCAAAAGAGAATTATTCAATCTCCAGGGAGATGTGAAAGGAGTATTAAATGTTTCAGAGATCGTGAAGAGGAGAGGTGCGTGATCTGACCAGGATATGCCAAGAATATCAATTGACTTCAACCTTTGTAGTAGCCATTTGTCAGATATGCAAAGATCAATACGTGACCAAGACTTGTGCGTATTAGAGAAAAAAGTGAAGTCTTTTTCATTAGCGTGAAGAACACGCCAAGTGTCATATAGGTTTTCTTGAAACAAAAAGTCTTGTAGTGTGGTTTTCCCTGGTTGGGGGGTGGTGGAGGGTTTTTGTCCACCTTTGGGTCTGGGGGTAGATTAAAATCTCCACAAATCAGCAGAGAACCTTGTTGGATTTCTGTTGCTTTATCGAAAACGTCTTTAATAAAGGTTAACTGGTGTTTATTGGGGGCGTAAAGGTTGACTAAGGTATAGTTAGTGTTGTTGATAGAACATACTAGAATAATAAACCGTCCATCATCATCAATAATAGATTTAATCAATTGAAAGGCTAGCGTCTGTTTGAATCCTATAATGACCCCTTTCTTTTTTTGTGTTGCATGGGCATAAAATAGATTAGGGAAAGTAGGGTTATGAAATCTATGGGAATCAGCTTGGTTTAAGTGAGATTCTTGAATAAAAATTATATCGCACTTTCTCTTTTTTATCTCCCCCCACAAGGTAGACCTCTTAAAAGGATTGTTTAATCCCTTTACATTTAGTGATATAGCTGTAAACACCATTTTTCCAGACAGAGGTAAACTCTAATAATAATGTATAAAATAGGCGTAGGGTCTGAGTCCGACGTAACATACCTTAAAACTTCACATATCAAGATTCTATGTTCAGTGGGTTGAATACATCTAACATTGGCGCAAATTCTTAGTTGTTGTAGGAGAATATCTTCAGTCTCAAAAACTTTAACAGTGAAAAACTGTAGGAACAAAAACATAACCATAAACATAAAACATAATGTAACTAGTACAGATAATCTGTGATGGCGGAGGGTGGAAAGTCTGTAGGATAAGGGGGTTTGGACCATGGTTTCCAGACCAGGCCAAGATCGATTATGAATATGTAAAATGTTAAATAATGGTTGGTAGCGTCATTATTGGTGGACTTTTACTGACGCACAGTGGTAGTAATGAAAAGAGAGAAATATGAAGTAGGATAGTGCAGTAAGAAAAGGAGAAAAGTAAGAAGGTCGTTAGGACCTAAACTGTATAGTTTTTTTTTTTTTTTTTTTTTTTTTTTTTGAAGGAGGTGTAAGGAGGGCACAATAAAGACATATGCATGTCTTTTGAGAGAAGGAGCGGGTAAAGAAGGATAGTGCAGGTTGAAAAGGGAGATAGAAAAATGCTAAAATATTGGAATGTGGCTGCGGTTTAAATCCCAAGAGCATCCACTCTGATGTAAGAAAGTGGACTTAGAAAGTTGAATCAGGTCACTCTATGAAGGATCAGGTCCCACTCTTGTCCATTCGCGGTTCAGTAGGGTCGGCTTTTTCCTGGGTGGAGATGAAGAGGTAGTTGTATGAGGTGCCCTTGCATTTTCTTCCTCAGGCGTTGGTAAGTTCCATTTGCTGATAGCCGACTTGATGTCATCAGGTGAACTGAACACATATGAAGTGCCATTGTAGCGCACTATGAGCTTTACAGGATATCCCCATTTGTAGGGGATATTGTTTATCCTTAAAGCTTTGGTATGGGTGATGAATTCTCTTCTTCTTGCTAATGTTGCTGGAGACAAATCAGTAAAGAGAAGTATTTGCTGGAATCTCTGAGGTACTCCTGGTTTAGCCATTGCAGCTTTCATCAGTGCCTCTTTTAAGTGGTAAAAATGGATCCTGGTGAGCACATCTCTAGGGACACTGGCAGGAAGATTCTTGGGTTTTGGTACCCTATGGGCTCTGTCCACAATCAATTCAGAGCTGGGGGTATCTGGGAGATACGCCACAATTAAGTCTGTGATAAACTCTTTAAGTTCAGAGTCCGTGATGTTTTCTGGAATATTTCTGAAGCGAATGTTGTTGCGTCTGGATCTGTCTTCCAGATCAGCTAACTTGAGCTTTATAAGTGCTAAATCATCCTCCACCGCATTGTGACCATCTACAAGTGAATTATGAGCCTCCACGAACTCCTCCATTTTGTCCTCCAAGTGTGCCGTGCGTTCGCCTATGGCCACGATGTCAGAATGGAGCGATATAACTGCATCCTTAATATCTTGTTGAATAGAGGTCCTCACCTCATTTAACATGTTTTGGAGATCCATCTTAGATAGTGGTGAACTAACTCCGGTGGCGATATTATCGTCTGTCATGAGAGGTGTGGGGGAAGACATGGTACTCACATTTTGAGTTTGAGGTCCCTTTGGTGAAGTAAGGTAAGAACTCTTTGAAGGTGAAACAGAACCTTTCGCAGATGTAGAGGAGCTTTTTGGGTAACTGTGGTTGTTTGGAGACGAAGTAGACGTTTGCGTCTCACTGCAGTGGCGGGAATCAGCGCCATCTTGGGTGGAGGGAGATGCGTGAGGGAAGAAGGCTGTCAGTTTAGCTGGACTGGCACCCTTTTTTCGTCCTCTGGTCATCCTGACAAATCCCCGTGAGAGTGAGATGGAGTTCTCCGACAGTTTAAGGCAGTAAAAGTCCGTTTTCAAAGTATGCTTTGAGCCGCTAACGATCTTTAGCAAGGAGCTCTCAACTTACATGTCTTTCTCCCCCGGCATCCGGCCACGCCCCTTTTCTGCTTTTAAATTGTATTTACAAGATAGACATGGGAAGAAACTCTGTAGAGAGCATCTATTTCCTTGTATAAACTGATTGCTATGCCACCCATAATATCATCAAGCTTACACCTACAGAAACTGACACTGCACTGTCCCAAGATCATCCACCTTTTCACCCATAAATAAAATACATCAGTGATCTTCGTTGGGAAAGAACTATTGTATATTAAATGGAACAGCAGCACCATATAGCATATTAATAAAAAGTGACGTAGGTGAAATAAAAGATGTGTCTTGAGTGACCTGCTTTGCAGGTTGGAGCCTTGTCATGGACCATTTTCTTTAACTTCCACCACAGATTTTCAATTGGATTGAGATCCGGACTGTTTGCAGGCCATGACATTGACCTTATGTATCTTTCTTCAAGGAATGTTTTCACAGTTTTTGCTCTATGGCAAGATGCATTATCATCTTGAAAAATGATTTCATCATCCCCAAACATCCTTTCGATAGATGGGATAAGAAAAGTAACATAGTAACATAGTTTATAAGGCCGAAAAAAGACATCTGTCCATCCAGTTCGGCCTGTTTTCCTACAAGTTGATCCAGAGGAAGGCAAAAAAAACCCTGTGAGGTAGAAGCCAGTTTTCCCCACTTTAGGGGAAAAAAATTCCTTCCCGACTCCAATCAGGCAATCAGAATTACTCCCTGGATCAACGACCCCTCTCTAGTAACTATAACCTATAATATTATTACCCTCCAAAAGTACATCCAGGCCTCTCTTGAACTCTTTTATTGAACTTACCATCACCACCTCCTCAGGCAGAGAGTTCCATAGTCTTACTGCTCTTACCATAAAGAATCCTCTTCTATGTTTGTGTACAAACCTTCTTTCCTCCAGACGCAGTCCTGGTCACAGTCCTGGGGATAAATAGATCATGGGAGAAATCTCTGTACTGACCTCTGATATATTTATGCATAGTTATTAGATCTCTCCCCTCAGTCGTCTTTTTTCTAAAGTGAATAAGCCTAATTTTGATAATCTTTCTGGGTACTGTAGTCCACCCATTCCAGTTATTACTTTAGTTGCCCTCCTCTGAACCCTCTCCAGCTTGGCTATGTCTGCCTTGTTCACAGGAGCCCAGAACTGTACACAGTACTCCATGTGTGGTCTGACTAGTGATTTGTAAAGTGGCAGGACTATGTTCTCATCACGGGCATCTATGCGTCTTTTGATGCAACCCATTATCTTATTGGCCTTGGCAGCAGCCGTCTGATACTGGTTTCTACAGCTTAGTTTGCTGTTCACTAAAATTCCTAGGTCCTTTTCCATGTGTCCAAAATGTCAATGTAAACCTGTGCATTTATTGAAGATGTAATGACAGCCATCTCCCCAGTGCTTTTACCTGACATGCAGCCCCATATCATCAATGACTGTGGAAATTTACATGTTTTTTTCAGACAGTCGTCTGCATAAATCTCTTTGGAACGGCACCAAACAAAAGTTCTAGCATCATCACCTTGTCCAATTCAGATTTGAGATTCATCCCTGAATATGACTTTCATCCAGTCATCCACAGTCCACGATTGCCTTTCCTCAGCCCATTGTAACCTTGATTTTATCTGTTTAGGTTTTAGTGATGGCTTTCTTTCAGCTTTTCTGTATGTAAATCCCATTTCCTTTAGGCAGTTTCTTACAGTTCGGTCACAGACGTTTTGTTGTACATTTTCTGTTTTCAAGGCATATTGCTTTAAGTTTTCTGTCTTGACGCTTTGATGTCTTCCTTGGTCTACCAGTATGCTTACCTTTAACCACCTTCCCATGTTGTTTGTACTTGGTCCAGGTTTTAGACACAGCTGACTGAACAACCAACATCTTGTGCAACACTGCGTGATGATTTACCCTCTTTAAGGAGTTTGATAATCCTCTCCTTTTTTTCAACTGACATCTCTGGTGTTGGAGCCATGATTCATGTCAGAACACTTGTTGCAACAGCTCTCCAAGGTGTGATCACTCCTTTTTACCTGGATGCTAACAAGCAGATTTAACCTTCCTCTTGTGTTAGCTTTCTGTTACTCTTTCTTATGTTAACAGGTCGGTTTTGACCCGTGTCTTAAATCACCCCTAGGATACCCTAAAAACAGTTATTTATGATCCAATTTGTTTCTTATATCTTAGTTACCTTGTTAGGGTTTCTCATCCATGGAAGGATTGATTTTTATATTTTTGTTGTGGCCCCCTGGGCCTTTCATTTGAGAGCATACCCTTCATTTTCAATATAAAAATATTCACAATGGCATAAACAGATCAAAACATGTCTTGATGTCACTTACTCTTGTCATTGGTGATTTGGCCATACATGCCTGGACATGTCCCTAACTCAAGTTGTTGGAGGTATAGCTGGCTGTGGGCTGTTGGTTTATATTGTGTTTATGAGTTCAGTTTTGGGACTTATTATTGTTTTTTTACTCTTATATCAGACCTGGGTCGAAATTGACCCCAACAACACAAATGTTATAATTTTAATAAGAGCATTTTACAATTTAGTAAAATAGTTTTATTTTATTGTATTTTGTTTAAAAATAAGTTCCTGAAAAAGTCAAAAAGTCTTGATGCAATAAACAAATGTATGTAGAATTTGTATGCATTTAAAACCTAAAACGGGTCGGTTACGACCCTAACACTAGAGGAAGGCTGATGCAGGTGTTATTGTTTGTAATGAAAATTTGCAGGATGATTCAATAATCTTTTCCTCAGAATTGAGTGATTCCATAATTTATTCCCTGTGCTTGTTCTAAAAATGTAACTGTTACTAGCTACCACAATTATTTTTCTTGATTTCTTTTAGTATTTCTTAAAGCCAGAAAGTTGCCATTTGAAATGCCTTTAGTTTTTTGTCATGTCTGTGATCTGTTTTTTTTTCAACAAAATTAAACAACTGAAGGAACATCCTCAGAGACTGGTGATTCCATAATATTTGCCAGGGGTTGTAGTTGAAAGACAGGTTTGAAGTATTTGCCACCTCCAAAATGGATTTCAAAATAAGCATAGAGCCATGTAGTTGCTCCTAACATAACCTTACTTTTCTTGTGAAAATCTGTCCCTAATCTGAAATATACTTATTTTGTTTTTATGCAAATAAGGTTTGTTGTCACCATGTGTTAAGTTCCTCTACTTTGTGCACCATTGCTCTGCCATAATGTCACTGTTGGGCTTGTGTCCGCTGCTGTCCTGCTGTCTAAGGCAGATGTGGGCATCGTTCCACTCTCCCTGTGTGCATTGGGACTAGTGCTCAGTGAACTTCCTGTCAGCACTTCTGTGGGCTGTTGGTTTATATTGTGTTTATGAGTTCAGTTTTGGGACTTACTATTGTTTTTTTACTCTTATATTAGACCTGGGTCGAAAGTGACCCCAACAACACAAATGTTATAATTTTAATAAGAGCATTTTACAATTTAGTAAAATAGTTTTATTTTATTGTATTTTGTTTAAAAATAAGTTCCTGAAAAAGTCAAAAAGTCTTGATGCAATAAACAAATGTATGTAGAATTTGTATGCATTTAAACCTAAAACGGGTCGGTCACGACCCTAACACTAGAGGAAGGCTGATGCAGGTGTTATTGTTTGTAATGAAAATTTGCAGGATGATTCAATAATCTTTTCCTCAGAATTGAGTGATTCCATAATTTATTCCCTGTGCTTGTTCTAAAAATGTAACTGTTACTGGCTACCACAATTATTTTTTTTATTTCTTTTAGTATTTCTTAAAGCCAGAAAGTTGCCATTTGAAATGCCTTTAGTTTTTTGTCATGTCTGTGATCTGTTTTTTTTTTTCAACAAAATTAAACAACTGAAGGAACATCCTCAGAGACTGGTGATTCCATAATTTTTGCCAGGGGTTGTAGTTGAAAGACAGGTTTGAAGTGTTTGCCACCTCCAAAATGGATTTCAAAATAAGCATAGAGCCATGTAGTTGCTCCTAACATAACCTTACTTTTCTTGTGAAAATCTGTCCCTAATCTGAAATATACTTATTTTGTTTTTATGCAAATAAGGTTTGTTGTCACCATGTGTTAAGTTCCTCTACTTTGTGCACCATTGCTATGCCATAATGTCACTGTTGGGCTTGTGTCCGCTGCTGTCCTGCTATCTCAGGCAGATGTGGGCATCGTTCCACTCTCCCTGTGTGCATTGGGACTAGTGCTCAGTGAACTTCCTGTCAGCACTTCTATATTTAATCCTTCACTTTTGCTCCTTGTCCAGCCGATGACTAAGGTGCTGATCAGCCTCCCTATTTAGTTGGGCTGTGGATCAACCCCCTTGCCTGACCTTTGCATTTTTCTATTCTTTAGTAACCAGTGAAGGTGTGATCTCTTGTCTGACTGTCCATGTACTATACTTAGCTTGTCTACCAATTCTGCTCTTTGCCAACTGCCCTGACCTTGGAACTGATACCTGGACTATGTACATACTGAGCCTGTTTCAACCTTAGAATTGCTATCTGGTATATGCACATACTCAGTGCGTGCCCTGACCTTGGACTGTTTTCAGACTACGCCGCATCTTTGCGTCTTTGAACTGGTGTTTCTAACCTCCATGGGTCAGCTGTCAATCATACGGCATTACTCCAGGAGGTAGCAACCTGGTTGGTTCCCTGCAGTAAGGTCCAGATCCCTGTACAGGGGCTATAGGATGAATAGCAGGAAACCACCAGGGTCATGCCTTTAGGTTTGGCCCAACACCAAACTAGTTAGTTGGCACAGTGAGTCCAAACCCAGTGTCTGTTACAGCCACCTAATGCCTCCCTCTCTTGTTTAATTGACAGTCACTGAGATTTCAAGGCTGAAACTATTTGCTAAAACTGTCAAACTTGCGTTCACCCATAGCTATATATGTCAGTGTTGCTCTGACATTATTTGCTATTGCTGTCATCACGTTCAAGAGCATAGGGAAGGGGGAAAGAAAGGAAGACATTAGCGGCCTGACGAAGCATGGAGAGGCGCGAAACAGCCTTTGCCGCATACACTGTGCAAGATACCCGCACCGCGGAATGTGAACCCCTGTTAACCTAATAAAACAGCAACAAAAGAACCGGGTGAGTGCCACTCCTTATTTATATACTTGTACACAAATGATTTCGGAGGTCTGTGGAGGCGGAGCACCCCAGAGAAAGTCGCACGCCAGTTGAATGTGAATGAGCCCGCTACAAGTAAGAGTCGCATGTGCCGACCTCATATACTTTTCTTTTGATCTATTGGAAAAAGAAAGATTAACAGTTTGCAAAAACATAAAAATAAATAACATCCTTTCCTAAAAAATCTGAGCCTTTGTCAGCACAGTAGGCAGGGAAACACACATACACAGTGAGCCCTAACTTGCACCTAACCCTCTGTCCCTGCCTACTTGCAGAGCAAGCCCTAAGCTGCAGTGTCCAGTCCAAGAATTTAGAGGTTTAAAAAAATTTCAATGCATTCTGAAGGACAAAACAACAACAATTTTTAAGGGACTGAACCAGAATTGACCCACCAGATTCAGGATTCATTAGTCAGATTGACATTTTTGAGATATTTAAAGTGGCACAAATGTTCAATGTACAACAATTGAACTTTATAAGAATAGATTCTGTTATATAATACTGGTGAGTCAAAGCAGCCAGTGTGCCATCTTCTATTCTTCAATGTGGTAATATTTATGTTTCCTTCACCCCTGACAGTCTGAAACCACTCATGCTGCAACTTAAATCAAACAAGTTAGTTTACCTTATGTCTTAGCACTAGTACCCTGGTATGCTAATTAAAAGTAAATCTCTGGATCTATAAACAAAATAGCAGGAATGCTAAAATGAAGGCATTATCCAAGAGTTTATGGTGCTCAGTGATGCCATTTTAAATATTTCAGACAGTCTATAAATAATTAAAACTCCACTTCTACAAATTATGCCCTATTATGCAAATAAATAGCCTCCTCCCAAGATTCATTAAATATTCTAAATGAGAGGCAAAACAGTTTCACCAAAGTACAAGGTTTAGTCTGTCAAATGATATTTGACAATGTTTATAAGGTAATGGTCTGTAGAGTTATTCCCTGTGCACGTCCTTATTTAGTTAAATAATTTTAATATACTTTTTGTGAGCGGCAAAAAAGCATCAACTTATTAAACGTGATTTCTTAGAGTACTTTCCTGAGTTCATATTTACTAGCTGGAAACTGTGCTTTATTAAATTAATTCAGATTGAATATGGTAAACATAATACCATAGACTCTATTAGGAAATTAAGTGAAAAGTATCTCAATTTTCTGAATTAAATTACCACTTTTTCCTTCACCTCTGTCAAGACTAAAAAGCATGCTATGTTTAAATGGATTATCATTTACATACAATAATTACCATGACATAGAATAAAGTGCTTCACTAAAAGATTTACAGTAAAATAGTGCATTTTTATGAATACGGTTTCTAAAGGGTGAAAGTTTAAGGATTTATCATAGACTTAAACGGGTATTCCCATCACAGACAATGGGGGCAAAAACAAGTGTGGCTTTCCATTGAAATGAATAGAAGCCTGTTTTGAGGTGTGAACTGGTCCTAAGACAGTATATTGTTATTTGCTCACAAAAAGCATTCATAGTTTACAAATCTCTCAAGAAGAAAAATAAATCGACAGCAAAGATAAGAAGAAAAACAAATGATATTTAAATAAACTCCAATTTTTGTTCATAACGTATGTACATGCAAAAAAGAAAAAAAAGTAATGATTAGAGATGAGCGATTTTTAAAAAAAATATGTAATTCTGACGGTTCGCTGAATTTCCCAAAAAGATTTGATCAGAATTTATTTGTGACGAATCGTGTTAAAAACAACTATTTCCCTGCTTTATAGTGGCGTAGAACACTGTGCATTGCAGAAACATGCATAGGTAGTCCGCTGTTGTAGTGAAACAGTTACTTTGCATCTGTATGACATGCAGATAACAAGCGGCATTCTTAGAATCACTTCACACTTCACTTATTTAGTAAGTTATGGGGCCAAAACTGACCAAATAACTCGTGTGAACTTATCCTTATAATTTAATATTAGGGTCAGGTATAAAGAACCATGCAGTGGCCCACTATAGTCACTATAATAGAACTTAAGCACCCTAAAATCTGTAGTATCAAGCCGCAATTTCACCCCAGATTAAAGGATGAATGGATGTACTTATATATAAAAACATTTTATCACCCCAAACACTGGCTCATTTGCATACCAAATAAACTGGATTTTCAGAAGATAGAAAACATCTATTACTGAAACAAAGGCACATCTCGAAATAAGGTACTAAGTGTTATAAGGCCATGGCTTTACTTCAATAGCGATTATCCTGGTGACAGATTTCCTTTAACAGGCATATTTATGTGTAATAGAACTTGAACACCTTAAAATCTGTAGTATCACACCACAGTTTCACCCCAATAACAAAATCAAGGATTACTGGAATTACTGATTTATCAAAGAATGCAAACAACCTAAAATCTCTAGTCATAGATCACTTTGTATCCCCAATTAGTACAGCAAGGTGTAATAGAGTTGCTCCAATTACCCAGGCTGTACACTGTGCAAGTGTTCCCTGCTCTCTTCCTTAGGACTCATGCACAAAAACATATTTTCTTTCCGTATCCATTCTGTTTTTTTTGTGGACCGTATGCGGAACCATTGATTTCAACGAGTCCGCAAAAAAACGAAATGTACTCCGAGTGCATTCCGTTTGTGTATGTCTGTATTTACGTTCCGCAAAAAATAGAAAGGAATGCACACTTTTGTCATCTGTATTTTTTGCAGATCCGTTTTTTTGCAGACCGCAAAATACATATGGTCTTGTGCATGAGCCGTTAGTGTGGATAATGCCTCCCTATTATATCCCTAAGCTATCAATAATCTTTCCTGAACTGCTCAACAGGAATTTTTGGGGAATAAAGTCTTTCCTAAACACTGTCCCTAGATCATGTCACATCTCTCCCTGCACTAAGTTCACTGGCAAATGGCGGAGACAGAGCAGGATGTTTCTTTTTATAGGGCTGTGACATCACAGGGTTGGCTAGCTGCTGATTGGCACTGTGGGTTATCCCTCATTTCCGGGCTTCTTACTTTCACTTTATAACATGTGCAGCAACCATTTTAGAAAAAATGCAGTTTGTTACCACGAAGCACAAGATTCGACTTCGGGATGAATCAAATTTTTCTTGAAATTAAGATCGAATAAAAAGGGAAGGCTGCAATATTAATCCTTTGGCGCATTTGGACGTAACTGTACATCCAAAATGCAAGTAAGTTGCAGCATTTGGACATGCAGTTACATCCAAACTGCTTACCGGGATTGTGACACTATAAAGTGTCACAGCCCCCGAGTCTCCGCTCCCCCGGAGAGCAGAGACCTCGGGGAAGCCGGCAAGGGACCAATCAGAGTGGTCACTTGCCGGCAAGCGCTCCGATTGGTTAGTCTCTGCAGACTAACGAATCGGTGCGCTCCATTTAGAAAAAAAGCCGGTTTCAGGCTGTGATCTCCCTGCTGGAGATCACAACCTGAAAACTGGCCTGAAGACGACTCTGCCCTCGGGGGTAAGTCAGCCCCCCTTGCCGCCCCCTCATGCCTCCGCCCCCCCCTCATGCCTCCGTCTACCCCCCCTGCGCTTGTATTTTATGACGGCAGCGGCTCACGATCTGAACCGCTGCCATCAGCAGAGAGTGTGAGCTGTAATTACAGCTCACACTCTGCTGCTACAGCTGAAATTCTGTATTAAATTCTGCTGCTTCAGCTTTTTAACCCCATAGATGCTGCAGTCAGTAGTCGCCCGCAGCATCCATGGACTTAAGAGGGAGGGAGTTCCCTCTCTCTGCCATCGGGCCGCCGCTGCTGTAGTGGCAGCGGCCCGATGGTTACCATGGCAACCAGACGCTTTACAAAAGCATCCTGGCTGCCATGTACCTAAGGCTGATTAGACCCTCAGGGTCTGATCAGCTTTAGTGTAGCACTGATACAGTGCATTGCAATAGATGACTATTGCAATGCGCTGTATAGCCATCAAGCCCACTGGATCTTCAAGATCCAAATGGGTCTTGATACATTTTAAAAAAAATGTAAAAAGAAAGTTAAAAAAAGTGTAAAAAGAAAGTAAAAAAAAAGTGTAAAAAAAGAAATAAAAATAAAGTTAAAAAAAAGTTAAAAAAACGCCCCTTTTCCCCAAATGAAGTAAAAAAAAGGAAAAAAAAAAAAGGAAAAAGTACACATATTAGTTATCGCCGCGTCCGTATCGACCGGCTCTATAAAAGCATCACATGGTCCACCCCGCCAGATGTACGCCAAAATTTTTTTAAAAAAAAAAAACTATACCAAAACAGCCATTTTTGTCACCTTGCCTCACAAAAAGTGTAATAGCAGGCGATCAAAAAGGCATATTTACCCTAAAATGGTACCAATCAAACCGTCATCTCGTCCTGCAAAAAATGAGCCCCTACCTGAGACAATCGCCCACAAAATAAAAAAACTATAGCTCTCTGACTATGGAGACACTAAATATTATATTGTTATTATTATTACTATTATTGTGTAAAGCTTAAATAAATAAAAATAAGTATACATGTTAGGTATCGCCACGTCCGTAACAACCTGCTCTACAAAAATATTGCATGATCTCTCCTCTGAGGTGAGCACCGTAAAAAATAAAAAATAAAAACTGTCTAAAAAAAGCCTTTTGTCACATTTCATTAAAAAATGTAATACCAAGTGATCTAAAAAGTGTATGCCCCCAAAAATAGTACCAATCTAACCATCATCTCATTCCGCAAAAAATGAGCCCCTACCTGAGACAATCTCCCTGAGACAATCGCCCAAAAAATAAATAGAAACTATAGCTCTCGGACTATGGAGACACTAAAACATGATTTTTTGTTTGTGCTTCAAAAATATTGTGTAAAACTTAAATAAATAAAAAAGTATACATATTAGATATTGCCGCGTCCGTAACGACCTGCTCTATAAAAATATCACACAATCTCACCTGTCAGATGAATGTTGTAAATAGCAAAAAATAAAAGCAATGCCAAAACTGCTAGTTTTTGTTATCTTGCCTCACAAAAAGTGTAATATAAAGCTACTAAAAATCGTATGTCCCCTAAAATATTACTAACAAAACTGCCAACTTATCCCGTAGTTTCCAAAATGGGGTCAGTTTTTTGGAGTTTCCTACTCTAGGGGTGCATTAAATGTGACATGGGAACTTAAATTTTTTTCCAGTGAAATCTGCCCTGGCGTTCCAGCAGTTTACGATCACAAATGGGGCATTTCTGTAAACTACAGAATCAGGGTAATAATTATTGAGTTTTGTTTGGCAGTTAACCCTTGCTTTATTCTCGGAATAAATTATATGGAAAATCTGCCAAAAAAGTGAAATTTGGAAATTTTGGCTACATTTTCCTTTAATTCTTGTGGAACACCTAAAGGGTTAATAACGTTTGTAAAATCAGTTTTGAATACCTTGAGGGGTGTAGTTTCTAAGATGGGGTCATTTTTGGGTGGTTTCAATGATGGAAGCCTCACAAAGTGACTTCAGACCTGAACTGGTCCTTAAAAAGTGGGTTTTGGAAATTTTGGGAAAAATTTCAAGATTTGCTTCTAAATTTCTAAGCCTTCTAACGCCCCAAAAAATAAAATGTAATTTTCAAAATGATCCAAACTTGAAGTAGACACATAGGGAATGTAAAGTAAAAACTATTTTTGGAGGTATTACTATGTATTTTAAAAGTAGAGAAATTGACATTTGGAAATTAGCAATTTTTAAAAAAATTTTGGTAAATTTGGTATTTTTTTATGAATAAGAATGAAGTATTTTGATTCAAATTTGCCACTGTCATGAAGTACAATAAGTGAGGAGAAAACATTCTCAGAATGGCCTGAATAAGTAAAACCTTTTTAAAGTTATCACCACATAAAGTGAGACATGTCAGATTTGCTAAAAATGGCCTGGTCCTTAAGGCCAAAAAAACCTGCAGCATCAAGGGGTTAAAGATAGTCTGTCAGCAGTGTAGACCATACAAAGCTCCTGACAGCTTTAGGTAGGGTCTGGGTAGAGCAATACACACACACATTTTGTGGAACTTTATTACCCGGAATACTGAGAAAAAGGAACTTGAATCCTGTGCCCAGGAGGTGCATTACTGTGAAGTGCTCTCTGATCTCTGTATTGAACTGCCAGCATTAAAATCTACCATGTTATCTTATTATTTTTTTTACAGTTTTTCTGTAATATTTTGCAATTGAGTATGTTTTGTGTATCCTACAAAGTTTTTTGTCATCCGCAAAAACTTGTAAAAATAGAGGGTTGACACTTAAAACATAACTTTTACTATACATGATTAAGATAATAGCCCACAAACAGTTATTCTAAAAAGTAGTGGTACAACTGAAGCTACAGCCTGTTGCACAAGAAGGGGAGCGCCACTACAGTACATATAGTGCCACACTCATCAAAGCCCTAATCTAGGGATACTGGGTCTCTAACCCTGAATGACCCTATAAATCACTAGGAACCTAACAAATAAATCTCACAGTGGTCTAGAGAATCACCCCACAGACAATAAGACCAGGGCTAAATCCTAGCTAACAGGTCCCTAGGAATCCCTAGAGAACAGGTTGACTGCCCAGTAATTCGTCAGAGGAAAAAAGTGTTGGGAATCCCTATATGCTAGGAAAAAACTTTTAACAATGAGCTACACAACATGATGCAAACACAAGCTGTCCCGACATGTTTCTTTGGTTATATATCACCAAATCCTCAGGGGACTGATATTCAGATGGAACGAGGACCAGCGCTGGTTTTCTAACTGGACCCCACAGAGGTTAAGGGGGCATGCTGCCAGTCTTAATGAGTTACAGCATGCAGTGTCCCACACCGGTAAAGCGTATGGCACCCACCATGTTAGCCGTGCAGCGCGGTTTCATATACCCCGCCTGCACAGGAATACTCCGCCCTTCGCACTCAGTCACAGCGGCGGGCGCGCACCCGTGAAACAAGCAACGCGCATGCGCCCATCAGATCAGCACCGGCGCAGCTTACAATAGCCAAGGGGCGTGTGTAAGGGAGTCCTGGGCCGTGACGTATGGGCAATTGTCACGCCCAGAGATTAGCAAACCACAAGCGCTAAAGAAGTAACATGTAGGTAAGACTCTGGGTAAAAGCGCTTAGTACAGTAGACAGCGCTCCAACCAGCTTGATTATGCTGGTAAAGGCGAGCGCTATCCAGAACTGGCTGGGTATTACACTACAGACATTACTGCAATGTAGGCCTATCAACTTACAAACGGCTAATAGCTCCAATGATGCATGGTAAAAAGAGGCCAAAATATATGATGTGCCCAGCACAAGTGAAAATAATAGTAATAAATATATACATTGATCCCAAGTGTAAGAAATAGACACCTAGAGGTAAAGCAGTAGTTGTACAAGACTAAAACATGATAGTACATAATATACAAAGAATTATATCCAACTCACCGCCATCCTATAGGGAATAATAAAAGGTCTGATCTAGCAGGAAATGGCATCCAGACAAAAGTCATACTCAATAACGTTCAGGAAAGTCAAATAAAACAACCAAACAATAGTTGTTCATTTAACCCATGAGGGTGACTGGTTCCTTGTTGGACGATCCACCAACTTTCCCACTGGAGGACCCTCCTTTTCCAGTCTCCCCTCCTCATTGAGGTAGGTACCAATTGAATGCCCATGAACCGAATTAAGAAAAAGTCACCGTCATGTTGTACAGCAATATGCTGCTCCAATGGAGTGTCCTTTTTGTGCCTGATAGCAGCAGCCACAAGTAGCCTTATAGATAACATCCTTCGAGCGACAGTTCATAAAATCCCTAATGGGATACGTTCTGCCAGTATTCCTGCTTACAAAGGTACGGCCACGCTCGATAAAAGGGCAAGCTACACACCCACTACAGCGATGGCAGCCCACAATTTTCTGTGGCCACCAGTTAGGTGTCTCTGATGTTTCGCTGTAGTGGCTGTGCACCAAACGGTCACGCAGGCTGCATCCCCTGCGGTAAGTAACCTGCGGAAAATCAAAGATGACTTTAGCAACATCAGGATCGAGTTGCAAGATTCCCCAGTGTTTTTGCAACATCTGGCGTACCTCCGAAGCTGCATTATCATACGTGGCTATCAGGCATATGGTACCCTCTGCATGTGATGGAGCCTTAAGATACAAGAGTCTGTTACAATCCACATTCTGGTGGAAGAAGACACCATCGAAAGGGAAATAATTCCTTGTAAGCACAAAATTCAACAGTTTAGACACCAGTGAGTTGTGGGTTTTAAAATGGCAACCCCTGGAATCCAAAAAGGCCTCTGCTGCCTTAATACCATGATGATGTGGTGTAGAGGAGTATAAGGCCTCTACATCAATGGAGGCCAACCACATATCCTTCTCTAGGACAACCCCATCAAGGCGGCATAATAGATCGCCAGTGTCCCTGATGAACGACGGTAAGGACTTAACAAAGGGTGCCAAGATTTCATTGATGTACAGTACAGACCAAAAGTTTGGACACACCTTCTCATTCAAAGAGTTTTCTGTATTTTCATGACTATGGAAATTATAAATTCACACTGAAGGCATCAAAACTATGAATTAACACATGTGGAATTATATACTTAACAAAAAAGTGTGAAACAACTGAAAATATGTCTTATATTCTAGGTTCTTCAAAGTAGCCACCTTTTGCTTTGATTACTGCTTTGCACACTCTTGGCATTCTCTTGATGAGTTTCAAGAGGTAGTCACCTGAAATGGTATTCCAACAGTCTTGAAGGAGTTCCCAGAGATGCTTAGCACTTGTTGGCCCTTTTGCCTTCATTCTGCGGTCCAGCTCACCCCAAACCATCTCGATTGGGTTCAGGTCTGGTGACTGTGGAGGCCAGGTCATCTGATCTAGCACCCCATCACTCTCCTTCTTGGTCAAATAGTCCTTACACAGCCTGGAGGTGTGTTTGGGGTCATTGTCCTGTTGATAAATAAATGATGGTCCAACTAAACGCAAACCGGATGGAATGGCATGCCGCTGCAAGATGCTGTGGTAGCCATGCTGGTTCAGTATGCCTTCTATTTTGAATAAATCCCCAACAATGTCACCAGCAAAGCAGCCCCATACATCACACCTCCTCCTCCATGCTTCATGGTGGGAACCAGGCATGTAGAGTCCATCCGTTCACCTTTTCTGCGTCGCACAAAGACATGGTGGTTGGAACCAAAGATCTCAAATTTGGTTCTCAAAGCACAGATTTCCACTGGTCTAATGTCCATTCCTTGTGTTCTTTAGCCCAAACAAGTCTCTTCTGCTTGTTGCCTGTCCTTAGCAGTGGTTTCCTAGCAGCTATTTTACCATGAAGGCCTACTGCACACAGTCTCCTCTTAACAGTTGTTGTAGAGATGTGTCTGCTGCTAGAACTCTGTGTGGCATTGACCTGGTCTCTAATCTGAGCTGCTGTTAACCTGCGATTTCTGAGGCTGGTGACTCAGATGAACTTATCCTCCGCAGCAGAGGTGACTCTTGGTCTTCCTTTCCTGGGGCGGTCCTCATGTGAGCCAGTTTCTTTGTAGCGCTTGATGGTTTTTGCGACTGCACTTGGGGACACTTTCAAAGTTTTCCCAATTTTTCGGACGGACTAACCTTCATTTCTTAAAGTAATGATGGCCACTAGGGATGAGCGAACTTTTGAAAAGTTCGGTTCGCTTCGCTTCGGCGAACTTTCGTGAAGTTCGGATTCGTACGAACCGAACCTAAAACGAACCTTGCTATAACGGCTGAATAATTGCTGCTACAATAATGGGAGTCTGATAGAGTATAGTTTCGTGTACTTGCAGTTGCTATTACAATGAAAAAAGTGGAAAAAATCCAAGTGACTTCAACAACGGCGACGCAAAATATACGCATATTTGAGAATCTACACTAATGCGTACGCTAATGCGAACATTCCCGCACAAATAACGAACATACAGTCTAGCCTTGTCAAAGGTACGCTACTTAACTGAATGAATATGCACGTATTAGCGTACGCATACACTGTGTCTGCGAACATTCCTACTCAAGTAACAAACATACAGTCTAGCGTTGTCAAAGGTACGCTACTTAACTGAATATGTACGCATTAGCGTACTCATACACTGCGTCTGCGAACATTCCTACTCAAGTAACGAACATACAGTCTAGCGTTGTTAAAGGTACGCTACTTAACTGAATATGTACGCATTAGCGTACTCATACACTGCGTCTGCGAACATTCCTACTCAAGTAACGAACATACAGTCTAGCGTTGTTAAAGGTACGCTACTTAACTGAATATGTACGCATTAGCGTACTCATACACTGCGTCTGCGAACATTCCTACTCAAGTAACGAACATACAGTCTAGCGTTGTCAAAGGTACGCTACTTAACTGAATATGTACGCATTAGCGTACGCATACACTGCGCCTGCGAACATTCCTACTCAAGTAATAAACATACAGTCTAGCGTTGTCGAAGGTACACTACTTAATAATATACACTAATGCGTACGCTAATGCGCATGAATTCATAAAATGCGTGTACACATTAGTGAACATTCTCAAATATGCTTATATTTAGGGTATGGCATATGGCATATTCCATACCCTAAATATACGCATATTTGAGAATGTTCGCTAATGTGTATGCATTTTATGAATTCAAACGCATTAGCGTACGCATTAGCGTACATTCTCAAATATGCATATATTTTGCGTCGCCGTTATTTTAACCAGATTCGTTACGAACTTTCTCAAAATTCGGTTCGGTGACGAACCGAACTTTTTTGAAAGTTCGTAACAAATCTGGTTTGTTACGGTTCGGTTCGCTCATCCCTAATGGCCACTCGTTTTTCTTTACTTAGCTGCTTTTTTTGCCATAATACAAATTCTAACAGTCTATTCAGTAGGACTATCAGCTATGTATCCACCTGACTTCTGCCCAGCACGACTCATGGTCCCAACCACATTTATAAGGCAAGAAATCCCACTTATTAAACCTGACAGGGCACACCTATGAAGTGAAAACCAGTTCAGGTGACTACCTCTTGAAGCTCATCAAGAGAATGCCAAGAGTGTGCAAAGCAGTAATCAAAGCAAATGGTGGCTACTTTGAAGAACCTAGAATATAAGTAGAGATGAGCGAGCATGCTCGTCCGAGCTAGGTGCTCGTTCGAGTATTAGGGTACTCGTAAGTGCTCGCTGCTCGGACAAGTATGCCATTTCCATGCTCGAGGAAATGGCAACTTCCACATTGTGCATTTTTGGCGCCTATAAACTCAGCCAATCACAAGCCAGGAGACTCTGCGGTACACCCAGCATCACGTGGGGCCCTTACATGTCGATAGCAGGGGTTGGCTGGCCTGATCAGGTGACCCTGGAATATACTAGTGACTGCCCGCTGTGATCGGCTCAGATGCTGTCTGGATGTCGTTAGGGATAGTGCGTTTCAGGGAGAGTGTTAGGGCCTGCATTTAGTTCTTTGTTAGGCAGGAGTGATCTCAAAAGAACCCAACAGCCCTTCTAAGGGCTACAAGACATTTTTTTTGGTCTCCTGGCTGGGCTGGCTGGCTGGCACTAGTAGTGCAGCTATCGCCATATATAACCCTTTTTTTATTGTTATATTTCAGTGATACAAATCCATTTCATACAGCAGTGTAGAACCATTCTGTGTGTCACAGTTCAGCTGTCCACTCACTACAATCCATATTTTTACTGATACAGCTAGATTCCAAAAATCTCTGTGCGACATTTGCCTGGGTTGCAGTCAAAATAGCCACCGTCAGCAGAGGCTGAGTTTGCTGTCTGATAGTTTCTTCACGTCACGTTCCAAAAAAACAAAATATAAAAAAATATATATAAAAAATAGTTTTTTTGTTGTTTTATCTCAGTGATACAAATCCATTTCACACAGCTGCGTGGAACCATTCTGTGTGTCACAGTTCAGCTGTCCACTCAACACAATCCGTATTTTCTGTCCAGGTGACACATTCTGTACGTCACTTAATTAAAAAAGGTCTTTTGCTCTCACTTATATAGCTAGATTCCAAAAATCCCTGTGCGACATTTGTCTGGGTTGCAGTCAAAATAGCCACCGTCAGCAGGGGCTGAGTTTGCTGTCTGGTAGTTTCTGCACGTCACGTTCCAAAAAAAACAAAATATAAAAAAAACATAAAAAAAATATATATAAAAAAATAGTTTTTTTGTTGTTTTATCTCAGTCATACAAATCCATTTCACGCAACTGCGTGGAACCATACTGTGTGTCACAGTTCAGCTGTCCACTCAACACAATCCGTATTTTCTGTCAAGGTGACACATTCTGTACGTCACTTAATTAAAAAAGGTCTTTTGCTCTCACTGATACAGCTAGATTCCAAAAATCTCTGTGTGACATTTGTCTGGGTTACAGTCAAAATAGCCACCGTCAGCAGGGGCTGAGTTTGCTGTCTGATAGTTTCTGCACGTCACGTTCCAAAAAAACAAAATATAAAAAAATATATAAAAAAAATATATATAAAAAAATAGTTTTTTGTTGTTTTATCTCAGTGATACAAATCCATTTCACACAGCTGCGTTGAACCATTCTGTGTGTCATAGTTCAGCTGTCCACTCAACACAATCCTTATTTTCTGTCCAGGTGACACATTCTGTACATCACTTATTTAAAAAAGGTCTTTTGCTCTCACTTATACAGCTAGATTCCAATAATCTCTGTGCGACATTTGTCTGGGTTGCAGTCAAAATAGCCACTGTCAGCAGGGGCTAAGTTTGCTGTCTGATAGTTTCTGCATGTCACGTTCCAAAAAAACAAAATATAAAAAAATATATATAAAAAAAATATATAAAAAAATAGTTTTTTTGTTGTTTTTATCTAAGTGATACAAATCCATTTCACACAGCTGCGTGGAACCATTCTGTGTGTCACAGTTCAGCTTTCCACTCAACACAATCCGTATTTTCTGTCCAGGTGACACATTCTGTACGTCACTTAATTAAAAAAAGGTTTTTGCTCTCACTGATACAGCTAGATTCCAAAAATCTCTGTGCGACATTTGTCTGGGTTGTAGTCAAAATAGCCACTGTCAGCAGGGGCTGAGTTTGCTGTCTGATAGTTTCTGCACGTCACGTTCCAAAAAAAACAAAATATAAAAAAATATATAAAAAAAATATATATAAAAAAATTGTTTTTTGTTGTTTTATCTCAGTGATACAAATCCATTTCACACAGCTGCGTGCAACCATTCTGTGTGTCACAGTTCAGCTGTCCACTCAACACAATCCGTATTTTCTGTCCAGGTGACACATTCTCTACGTCACTTAATTAAAAAAAGTTTTTTGCTCTCACTGATACAGCTAGATTCCAAAAATCTATGTGCGACATTTGTCTGGGTTGCAGTCAAAATAGCCACTGTCAGCAGGGGCTGAGTTTGCTGTCTGATAGTTTCTGCACGTCACGTTCCAAAAAAACAAAATATAAAAAAAAAATATATAAAAAAAATATATAAAAAAATAGTTTTTTTGTTGTTTTATCTCAGTGATACAAATCCATTTCACAAAGCTGCGTGGAACCATTCTGTGTGTCACAGTTCAGCTGTCCACTCAACACAATCCGTATTTTCTGTGCAGGTGACACATTCTGTACGTCACTGAATTAAAAAAAGTTTTTTGCTCTCACTGATATAGCTAGATTCCAAAAATCTCTGTACGACATTTGTCTGGGTTGCAGTCAAAATAACCACCATCAGCAGGGGCTGAGTTTGCTGTCTGATAGTTTCTGCACGTCACGTTCCAAAAAAACAAAATATAAAAAAAAAATATATAAAAAAAATAAATAAGAAAATAGTTTTTTTGTTGTTTTATCTCAGTGATACAAATCCATTTCATACAGCTGTGTGGAACCATTCTGTGTGTCACAGTTCAGCTGTTCAGTCACAACAATCCGTATTTTCTGTCCAGGTGTCACTTAATTAAAAAAGGTCTTTTGCTCTCACTTATACAGCTACATTAGAAAAATCTCTGTGCAACATTTGTCTGGGTTGCAACTAAACAGACCAAGTCTGCCTAACCCTAGAATGCATACCTGGGGCCTCGCAGGCCCGCTCTGTTAATTGTTTTCTTTTTACTGCAAGATTACTTTAGTTTGAATTCTGAAACTCTAGGTATTCCTCAGGTATATAGTTGTTAGTCATTTCCAGTTGTTTATATATTTTTATGTTACAGGCATTTTGGTATAATAACTCTTTTTTGTGAATACCCCATATTCATATACCTGGGGCCTTTTAGGCCCGTACTAGGTTTACATGTGATCCTAAGTCTTTTTGTCTTTACTGTTGCTGGGGAAAACTTTGACTCAGTCTTTATGACTCTGCTGTTGCTGTGCAGAGTGTGGATTCTGCCTGACTACATGGTCATGTAATCTTGGGAAGGAGGCTCCCTCACAAGGTCATGCGTCTCTGACATCATCATACAGTTAGGGCCAGAAATATTTGGACAGTGACACAATTTTCGCGAGTTGGGCTCTGCATGCCACCACATTGGATTTGAAATGAAACCTCTACAACAGAATTCAAGTGCAGATTGTAACGTTTAATTTGAAGGGTTGAACAAAAATATCTGATAGAAAATGTAGGAATTGTACACATTTCTTTACAAACACTCCACATTTTAGGAGCTGAAAAGTAATTGGACAAATAAACATAACCCAAACAAAATATTTTTATTTTCAATATTTTGTTGCGAATCCTTTGGAGGCAATCATTGCCTTAAGTCTGGAACCCATGGACATCACCAAACGCTGGGTTTCCTCCTTCTTAATGCTTTGCCAGGCCTTTACAGCCGTAGCCTTCAGGTCTTGCTTGTTTGTGGGTCTTTCCGTCTTAAGTCTGGATTTGAGCAAGTGAAATGCATGCTCAATTGGCTTAAGATCTGGTGATTGACTTGGCCATTGCAGAATGTTCCACTTTTTTGCACTCATGAACTCCTGGGTAGCTTTGGCTGTATGCTTGGGGTCATTGTCCATCTGTACTATGAAGCGCCGTCCGATCAACTTGGCAGCATTTGGCTGAATCTGGGCTGAAAGTATATCCCGGTACACTTCAGAATTCATCCGGCTACTCTTGTCTGCTGTTATGTCATCAATAAACACAAGTGACCCAGTGCCATTGAAAGCCATGCATGCCCATGCCATCACGTTGCCTCCACCATGTTTTATAGAGGATGTGGTGTGCCTTGGATCATGTGCCGTTCCCTTTCTTCTCCAAACTTTTTTCTTCCCATCATTCTGGTACAGGTTGATCTTTGTCTCATCTGTCCATAGAATACTTTTCCAGAACTGAGCTGGCTTCTTGAGGTGTTTTTCAGCAAATTTAACTCTGGCCTGTCTATTTTTGGAATTGATGAATGGTTTGCATCTAGATGTGAACCCTTTGTATTTACTTTCATGGAGTCTTCTCTTTACTGTTGACTTAGAGACAGATACACCTACTTCACTGAGAGTGTTCTGGACTTCAGTTGATGTTGTGAACGGGTTCTTCTTCACCAAAGAAAGTATGCGGCGATCATCCACCACTGTTGTCATCCGTGGACGCCCAGGCCTTTTTGAGTTCCCAAGCTCACCAGTCAATTCCTTTTTTCTCAGAATATACCCGACTGTTGATTTTGCTACTCCAAGCATGTCTGCTATCTCTCTGATGGATTTTTTCTTTTTTTTCAGCCTCAGGATGTTCTGCTTCACCTCAATTGAGAGTTCCTTTGACCGCATGTTGTCTGGTCACAGCAACAGCTTCCAAATGCAAAACCACACACCTGGAATCAACCCCAGACCTTTTAACTACTTCATTGATTACAGGTTTACGAGGGAGACGCCTTCAGAGTTAATTGCAGCCCTTAGAGTCCATTGTCCAATTACTTTTGGTCCCTTGAAAAAGAGGAGGCTATGCATTACAGAGCTATGATTCCTAAACCCTTTCTCCGATTTGGATGTGGAAACTCTCATATTGCAGCTGGGAGTGTGAACTTTCAGCCCATATTATATATATAATTGTATTTCTGAACATGTTTTAGTAAACAGCTAAAATAACAAAACTTGTGTCACTGTCCAAATATTTCTGGCCCTAACTGTAGTTCCTAAACACTGTTCATTGTGTGCTACTTACTGAAGAGACTTTGGAGGAAGGAGTCAGCTTTCTTGTTTCTTGAAAAAGAAACTCTGAGCTCCAAAAATCCAAAGGTTTCTACTTCACCTAAATGAAAGTGGTGACCTGCTGAAGGTGAGAGGAGGGGGCTGCACTTTACCCTTAGCACAGACACTAAAGACACAAAGAGTGTACAACCCTGATTGTAATCATTTTTTTAAATTTTAGTTTACTGACTTCTAAGGTTACAATGGCACAGTCTACATCCAGGACTTTTGTGGACAAAATGTCTGCAAGGATCATTCTTCCGAACAGATAACGTGTGAAAGATGTTGCGGTCATTAGTAAATTCGAAAAGGAAACTTTGAAAAGAGATATTCCTGCAGCATGTTTACTGCCACTTTTATATAAAAAAAACTTTTAGACAAAAAAACGTTATTATAAAGAGTTATATCGAATGAGTATATTGGGCGTTTTAAGCCCAGTTACTTTATTGTTGTTTTTTGCACATAATGTTTTGAATTATTCACATCTTAGGATGCATTCTCACTACCGCCGCTGTCTGCCAGGAGGTGATCCATAATGGATCTGATCTCTTGGTAACTCCAGTTAAGGCTGCCAGAATGCCCGGATTCTACCAGCCTTAGCTGGGGTCACCAGGAGGTCAGATCCATTACAGATCCCCTCCTGGCAGACACCAGTGCTAGTGGGAATGCATCCTTACTTTGCATTTTTCAAATAAACTTTGAAAAGTATTTTTATTTGAGTTATTCCATGTTATTTGCACAAGGGTCAAAAAGGCCCCAGGTATGTAAAAGTGTAGATTGTTATGGTCATACATTCCTAATCTAATAGTTTCCGTGTAATTGCTCCATACTGCATGGTACGTAATAACATACGTAATTTTGATCTAACTTATCCACCTACATATTTACTTGTTCAGACTGAACAAGTTTGTGGGTTTCAGTACAGCAGGCCCATTTATTTATTTTTTTTTATATAATACACTTATATACAGAAAATGTTGAACCCCAGGGCTAAGGGTCGAGGACGAGGGCGTGGGCATTCAATTACTGCAGGGCGCAGAGGCCGTGGTCCTGGGCAGGGTGAGACAGTACCTGCTGATGAGGGAGCAGGGGAACGCCACAGAGCTACACTCCCTAGCTTCATGTCTCAACTTACAGGGACACGTGGTAGAGGACTGTTGAAACCACAACAGTGCGAACAGCTGATGTCGTGGATTGCGGACAATGCTTCAAGTAATTTGTCCACCAGTCAGTCTTCCACACAGTCCACCCATGTTACCCAAGGGAGCACTCCTCTGGCTCCTCCACCTCAACCTCCTTCCCCCCAGTCTGCCCCCTCCCAGGAAAATTTGGAATGCGATCCGGCATACTCTCAGGAACTGTTTTCTGGACCATTCCCAGAGTCATAAACAACTTCTCAGGTTGCTGCTGACCTCGTTCCCGATGCCCAAGTTTTCCAACTGTTGCAGTCTATGGGTGATGATGATGATGATGATGACAATGTTGGCATGGTTGTGTGTGACAAAGGGCGTAACCTGGTGGCGGCTCTGCAACTAAGCAG
>ONZH01028831.1:0-35588 GCA_900303285.1 Rhinella marina
AGACCTCTTAAAATTATTGTGGAGGCCCAAGAGGTGAGACCTCTTAAAAATTATGTGGAGGCCCAAGAGGTGAGACCTCTTAAACATTTTTGTGGGAGGCCCAAGAGGTGAGACCTCTTAAAAATTATGTGGAGGCCCAAGAGGTGAGACCTGTTAAAGATTTTGTGGAGGCCCAAGAGGTGAGACGTATTAAAAATTATGTGGAGGCCCAAGAGGGGAGACCTGTTAAAGATTTTGTGGAGGCCCAAGAGGTGAGACCTGTCTTAAAAATTATGTGGAGGCCCAAGAGGTGAGAGTGGACCCAAGTGAGACGTTTAAAAATTATGTGGATGTGGAGGCCCAAGAGGTGAGACCTGTTTAAACATTTTGTGGAGGCCCAAGAGGTGAGACGTATTAAAAATTTATGTGGAGGCCCAAGAGGGGAGACCTCTTAAAAATTATGTGGAGGCCCAAGAGGTGAGACCTCGTAAAACATTTTGCGCAGGCCCAAGAGGTGAGACCTCTTAAAAATTATGTGGAGGCCCAAGAGGTGAGACCTCTTAAACATTTTGTGGAGGCCCAAGAGGTGAGCCATAAAATATAAAAATTTTTCTGATTTACGGGACCAATTCTACGGCGGTTTAAGGAGGAGGAGGAGGAGGTGGAGGAGGAAATGGCACTTCATACACAGTGGCACTTCACTTTTGGCTGCTTTCCACTGTTGGAGAAGCAAAGTCCGGGTCAATCCACTTGCTGTTCATTTTTGATTAGCGTCAGCCTGTCGGCACTGTCGGTTGACAGGCGGCTGCGCTTATCGGTGATAATGCCCCGGCAGCGCCGGAACACCCCTTTCTGATAGCACGCTGGCGGCAGGGCAGGCAAGCACCTCCAAGGCGTACAGGACAGTTCCAGCCACGTGTCCACTTGGATTGCGAAGACCCAGTACAGTTTGTTCTCCACTATCCGGACAACACGTGTGTCCCGGGAAAAGCAGCCCAGCATGAAGTCAGCCCATGTGTGCCAGACTCTGAATAGGTATGACGTCACTGCCCCCACCAGAAGGATCACTTGCCATTTCCTCCTCTTCCTCTTCCGCCTCCTCTCCGCCCCATCCGCGCTGAACCAATGGGACGCGCACAGCCTGACTGCTACCCTCGCCGCCAGCATCCTCCTCCTCTTCCACAGCCACCTCCACGTCGTCCTCCTCCTCCTCATCCTCCTCCTCCTGCAACTGCCACCGTGAAGCAGAACAAAAGTGTGGTCTGGACTGTGTAGCTCCGTTGCGTCTCCTCCTGCCCCCGTCTCCTCTGTGTGCAATGCGTTCTCCCTTATTGCGATGAGGGATTCTTTAAGGACGCATAGGAGCGGGATGGTTACGCTCGGCCCTGCTGGCTGTGGCCTCACTTCTCTGTCTGAACTGTCCTCTGCCTGTGGACATCCCTCTGCCTGTGGACATGCCTCTGCCTGTGGACATCCCTCTGCCTGTGGACATTCCTCTGCCTGTGGACATCCCTCTGCCTCTTGCTGCCTTTTTCGGTGCTGCGCAGACCACCACCTCTCCACTGCTTTCCTCGCTGGACATCACCCTGGACCGGGTCAGTATCGGACAGTACAAAGCGGTGGTACATTTCATACTCCAGCCGTGGCCTGTTTTCATTCTCCCAATGCTTGAGACATGTACTGAATGTAAATGAAGGTGTTGTAATCGCGTCTCTCTGTGACAATAGCTCGATACTATCAACTGCCAATTTTATTTTTAACTTTTTTTTTTTTTAGCGAACAGTTTTTTTCAACTTACTGATGTTTTCCAGTCTCTGTTTGGAAACTTTCTATGACTTTTTTCGTACTGGGTGCATTTGGTATAAATATGCAGAGAGTTATTTATGGTTAATCGCAGAACGATGCAAAGGGAAAGCGTCGTCTAAAGGAGAATCATTTACCTCAGATAATTCAACCAGCAACTATGGCCCCCAACAGCATTTCCCGCGCCCCCGTCCTCGTCCACGTCCTATTCCGCTAAGCCCCCCTCCGCATTTTATTTTTTTTGGTTACAATATTTGCCTTCACAGCCGTGAAATAATTTTGCAAGAGAAACGCACAGTACAGTTGCCAATTATAAGGCCTAATATTTTAGAGTTCAAGGTACACAGCCGTGTACTAACTTTTCAGACGGTGGGTATTAACACCAGGTATTTAAAGAATTTTGCAAGAGAACGCACAGTACAGTTTGCCAATTATAAGGCCTAATATTTTATAGTATAATTATGTGGATGCCCAAGAGGTGAGACCTGTTAAAAATTTTGTGGAGGCCCAAGAGGTGAGCCATAAAATATATACATTTTCTATTTACGGAGCAATTCTACGGCGGTTAAGGAGGAGGAGGAGGAGGAGGTGGAGGAGGAAATGGCACTTCATACAGATGGCACTTCACTTTTGGCTGCTTTCCACTGTTAACCTCTAAACCTTTTGTGGAGGCCCAAAAGGTGAGACCTTTTGTTAAAAATTAATGTGGAGGCCCAAGAGGTGAGACCTCTTTAAAGATTTTGTGGAGGCCCAAGAGGTGAGACCTCTTAAAGATTTTGTGGAGGCCCAAGAGGTGAGACCTCTTAAAGATTTTGTGGAGGCCCAAGAGGTGAGACCTCTTAAAGAATTATGTGGAGGCCCAAGAGGTGAGACCTGTTAAACATTTTGTGGAGGCCCAAGAGGTGAGACCTCTTAAAGATTTTTGTGGAGGCCCAAGAGGTGAGACCTGTTTAAAAGGTGAGACCTTATGTGGAGGCCCAAGAGGTGAGACCAATAAATATATACATTTTTCTTATTTACGGAGCAATTCTACGGCGGTTAAGGAGGAGGAGGAGGAGGTGGAGGAGGAAATGGCACTTCATACAGATGGCACTTCACTTTTGGCTGCTTTCCACTGTTAACCTCTTAAACCTTTTGTGGAGGCCCAAAAGGTGAGACCTGTTAAAAAATTATGTGGAGGCCCAAGAGGTGAGACCTGTTAAACATTTTGTGGAGGCCCAAGAGGTGAGACCTGTTAAAGATTTTGTGGAGGCCCAAGAGGTGAGACCTCTTAAAAATTATGTGGAGGCCCAAGAGGTGAGACCTGTTAAAGATTTTGTGGAGGCCCAAGAGGTGAGACCTCTTAAAAATTATGTGGAGGCCCAAGAGGTGAGACCTGTTAAACATTTTGTGGAGGCCCAAGAGGTGAGACCTTTAAAAATTATGTGGAGGCCCAAGAGGTGAGACCTGTTAAACATTTTGTGGAGGCCCAAGAGGTGAGACCTGTTAAAAATTATGTGGAGGCCCAAGAGGTGAGACCTTTAAACATTTTGTGGAGGCCCAAGAGGTGAGACCTGTTAAACAATTTTGTGGAGGCCCAAGAGGTGAGACCTGTTAAACATTTTGTGGAGGCCCAAGAGGTGAGACCTGTTAAAAAATTATGTGGAGGCCCAAGAGGTGAGACCTCTTAAAAATTATTTTGGAGGCCCAAGAGGTGAGACCTTTAAAATTATGTGGAGGCCCAAGAGGTGAGACCTGTTAAAAATTATGTGGAGGCCCAAGAGGTGAGACCTCTTAAAAATTATGTGGGGGCCCAAGAGGTGAGACCTCTTAAACATTTTGTGGAGGCCCAAGAGGTGAGACCTGTTAAAAATTATGTGGAGGCCCAAGAGGTGAGACCGGTTAAAAATTATGTGGAGGCCCAAGAGGTGAGACCTCTTAAAAATTATGAGGAGGCCCAAGAGGTGAGACCTCTTAAACATTTTGTGGAGGCCCAAGAGGTGAGCCATAAACATATAATTTTTTCTTTTTACGGAGCAATTCTACGGCGGTTAAGGAGGAGGAGGAGGAGGAGGTGGAGGAGGAAATGGCACTTCATACAGATGGCACTTCACTTTTGGCTGCTTTCCACGGTTGGAGAAGCAAAGTCCGGGTCAATCCACTTGCTGTTCATTTTTGATTAGCGTCAGCCTGTCGGCACTGTCGGTTGACAGGCGGCTGCGCTTATCGGTTATAATGCCCCCGGCTGCGCTGAACACCCTTTCTGATAGCACGCTGGCGGCAGGGCAGGCAAGCACCTCCAAGGCGTACAGGGACAGTTCCAGCCACGTGTCCAACTTGGAGACCCAGTAAGTGTAGGACGCCGAGGGATCGGGGAGGACAGGGTTACGGTCTGCCAGTACTCCCGCAACATCCGCCGATACTTGTCCCTCCTGCTGATAGCGGGCCCCGCAGTGATGGAAGTTGCACGAGGGGGTGCCATGAACGTGTCCCACACCTTGGAGAGTGTTCCCCTGGTGGCTGTGGGCCTGATGGATGTTGTGGGACTCTGGGAGACCCTCTCCTCTCTGCCGCCAGCGATGGTGGGTGGGAAAATCTCCATCATGTTCTGCACGAGTTCCCTCTGGTATTCCAGCAATCGATTCGTCCTCTCCTCTACCGGAATAAAAGAGGAGACGTTATCTTTATACCGGGGGTCCAGGAGTGCGAAGACCCAGTACAGTTTGTTCTCCACTATCCGGACAACACGTGTGTCCCGGGAAAAGCAGCCCAGCATGAAGTCAGCCATGTGTGCCAGACTCTGAATAGGCATGACCTCACTGCCCCCACCAGAAGGATCACTTGCCATTTCCTCCTCTTCCTCTTCCGCCTCCTCTCCGCCCCATCCGCGCTGAACCAATGGGACGCACACAGCCTGACTGCTACCCTCGCCGCCAGCATCCTCCTCCTCTTCCACAGCCACCTCCACGTCGTCCTCCTCCTCATCCTCCTCCTCCTGCAACTGCCACCGTGAAGCAGACAAAAGTGTGGTCTGACTGTGTAGCTCCGTTGCGTCTCCTCCTACCCCCGTCTCCTCTGCGTGCAATGCGTTCTCCCTTATTGCGATGAGCGATTCTTTAAGGACGCCTAGGAGCGGAATGGTTACGCTCACTATAGCGTCCTCGCTGCTGACCTTCTTGGTGGACTCCTCAAAGATACGCAGTACATCGCATATGTCTGCCATCCATGGCCACTCGTGGTTGGCAAACTGAGGGAGCTGAGTTGGAGGCACGCGTGGATTCATTATCTGGTACTCCATCAATGCTCTCTGCTGCTCACACACCCTGGCCAACATGGAATAGGTGGAATTCCAGCGAGTCGGCAGGTCGCACAACAGCCGATGTTCAGGCAAATGGAGGCGTTGCTGGAGTTTTTTTTAAGCTAGCAGCAGCTACAGTTGACTTCCGAAAGTGAGCGCACAAGCGCCGCACTTTCACCAGTAGCTCTGCCAGGTTGGGGTAAGTCTTCAGAAATTTTTGGACTACCAGATTAAAAACGTGGGCCAGGCATGGTACGTGATTGAGTTCGGCAAGCTCCAGAGCCGCCACCAGGTTACGGCCGTTATCGCACACGACCATGCCTGGTCCTAGCTGCAGCGGCGACAGCCACATCTCCGTCTGCTGCAATATGGCGTCCCTCACCTCTGGGGCGCTGTGCTTCCTGTCGCCCAAGCTGATGAGCTTTAGCACCGCCTGCTGACGTCTCCCCGCGCCAGTGCTGCAACGCTTCCAGCTAGCGGCTGAGGGAGATGTTAAGGCACAGGAGGAGGAGGAGGAGGAGGAGGAGGAGGGGGTTTATCAGAACCCATGCTGGCAATCTTGGGCGGGGGTGGTAGGTAGGCCGTCTCTGTTTGCGACCCCGTCCCCGCCTCCACTACATTCACCCAGTGTGCCGTCAGAGAAATGTATCGTCCCTGGCCGCAAGCGCTTGTCCATGAGTCGGTGGTCAAGTGGACCTTTGCGCTGACTGCGTACCTCAGGGCCCGCCTGATGTTACGCGACACGTGCTGGTGCAGGGCGGGGACGGCACTCCGGGAAAAGTAGTGGCGGCTAGGGACGGAATAGCGAGGTGCGGCAGCCGCCATCAGGTCGCGGAAGGCCTGCGTCTCCACAAGCCTAAACGGCAACATCTCCAGGGCCAGCAGTTTGGAGATGTGGCAGTTTAAGGCTTGGGCTTGGGGGTGACTCGAGGCGTACTTCCGCCTGCGGTCGAACGCCTGCGAGATGGACAGTTGTTGGGACGAGGAGTGTGAAGGTGCAGGCGAAGAGGCGGGGGAAGGGGCGGGGGAAGGGGAGGCTGAAGGAGAAGGCCCCAAAGTAGCAGAGGCAGAGGCAGATGTGGAGGTGTCCTGGCTGGAGGTCTGGACCGCAGTGGCAGCACACAACAAAGGGGAAGAGGCAGTGGCAGCAAGACCGGGCGCAGTTTGTATTGCGTTTGCTCTCTCCCACTCAGCCCAGTGCTTGAATTCCAAGTGACGCCGCATGCCTGAGGTGGTCAGATTGCTCTTCTCAGAGCCCCTACTCAGTTTGAGTGGCAGAGTGTGCAAACCGCGCTCAGTTTGTCATCCGCACAAACATTAAAATATCTCCACACCACAGAAGTACGAGGCCTCGATGGGGGAGCTTCGCGCGACTGGCCGCTGGCGGGAACAGCTTCGGCCCTGCTGGCTGTGGCCTCACTTCTCTGTCTGAACTGTCCTCTGCCTGTGGCCATCCCTCTGCCTGTGGCCATCCCTCTGCCTGTGGCCATCCCTCTGCCTGTGGCCATCCCTCTGCCTGTGGACATCCCTCTGCCTGTGGACATCCCTCTGCCTGTTGACATCCCTCTGCCTCTTGCTGCCTTTTTCGGTGCTGCGCAGACCACCACCTCTCCACTGCTTTCCTCGCTGGACATCACCCCTGGCCAAGTGGGGTCGGTCATTTCGTCATCCACCAGCTCCTCTTCCACTTCCTCACTCTGCTCCTCCTCCTGCCCACTGGACATTCCAACAGCCTCCCTTGATGGCAACTGCGTCTCATCATCATCATCGCTCATGATAACAGATGCTGGCTCAGGGTCCACATCAGCAGGAGATGGCGAAAACTCCAGTGTTTGGGCATCACTACAAACAAATTCCTCTGCTAGCTCCTGGGATTCTTCCGGCACATCTGAAAAAGGACCCGAAAAGAGCTCCTGGGAGGGGTCAAGGGTGGGATGACTCTGTTGGCCAGGTGTGGAGGAAGGAGGGTCAGAGTGAGACTGTGTGGATGACTGGCTGGTGGACAACTGTGTGGAAGCGCTATCGGCTATCCATTGCACCACCTGTTCAACCTGCTCAGGCCTCAACAGCGGTGTAACCCGCCCCCTGCTTAACTGTCCCATAAAGGCAGGGATTCTGGATGAGCGGGATCCTGGCTGATCCTCACCAGCACACATTGTATCCCCACTGGCTTCAACAAGGCCCCCAACAGCATTTCCGCGCCCCCGTCCTCGTCCACGTCCACGTCCTATTCCGCTAGCCCCCCTCCGCATTTTATTTTTTTTTGTTGCAAATACAATATTTGGGTATATAATTAGGTATGTGAAATAATTTAGCAAGAGAACGCACAGTACAGTGGCCTATTAAAAGGCCTAGATATTGTATATTTCAAAGTACACAGCCGTGTAGTAACAGAACAGACGGTGGGTATTTACACCAGGTATGTGAGATAATTTAACAAGAGAACGCACAGTACAGTGGCCTATTAAAATGCCTAGATATTGTATATTTCAAAGTACACAGCCGTGTAGTAACTGAACAGACGGTGGGTATTTACACCAGGTATGTGAGATAATTTAACAAGAAAACGCACAGTACAGTGGCCTATTAAATGGCCTAGATATTGTATATTTCAAAGTACACAGCCGTGTAGTAACTGAACAGACGGTGGGTATTTACACCAGGTATGTGAGATAATTTAACAAGAGAACGCACAGTACAGTGGCCTATTAAAATGCCTAGATATTGTATATTTCAAAGTACACAGCCGTGTAGTAACAGAACAGACGGTGGGTATTTACACCAGGTATGTGAGATAATTTAACAAGAGAACGCACAGTACAGTGGCCTATTAAATGGCCTAGATATTGTATATTTCAAAGTACACAGCCGTGTAGTAACTGAACAGACGGTGGGTATTTACACCAGGTATGTGAGATAATTTAGCAAGAGAACGCACAGTACAGTGGCCTATTAAAATGCCTAGATATTGTATATTTCAAAGTACAAAGCCGTGTAGTAACTGAACAGACGGTGGGTATGTACACCAGGTATGTGAGATAATTTAACAAGAAAACGCACAGTACAGTGGCCTATTAAATGGCCTAGATATTGTATATTTCAAAGTACAAAGCCGTGTAGTAACTGAACAGACGGTGGGTATTTACACCAGGTATGTGAGATAATTTAACAAGAGAACGCACAGTACAGTGGCCTATTAAAATGCCTAGATATTGTATATTTCAAAGTACACAGCCGTGTAGTAACTGAACAGACGGTGGGTATTTACACCAGGTATGTGAGATAATTTAACAAGAGAACGCACAGTACAGTGGCCTATTAAAATGCCTAGATATTGTATATTTCAAAGTACACAGCCGTGTAGTAACTGAACAGACGGTGGGTATTTACACCAGGTATGTGAGATAATTTAGCAAGAGAACGCACAGTACAGTGGCCTATTAAAATGCCTAGATATTGTATATTTCAAAGTACAAAGCCGTGTAGTAACTGAACAGACGGTGGGTATTTACACCAGGTATGTGAGATAATTTAGCAAGAGAACGCACAGTACAGTGGCCTATTAAAATGCCTAGATATTGTATATTTCAAAGTACACAGCCGTGTACTAACTGAACAGACGGTGGGTATTAACACCAGGTATGTGAGATAATTTAGCAAGAGAACGCACAGTACAGTGGCCTATTAAAATGCCTAGATATTGTATATTTCAAAGTACAAAGCCGTGTAGTAACTGAACAGACGGTGGGTATTTACACCAGGTATGTGAGATAATTTAGCAAGAGAACGCACAGTACAGTGGCCTATTAAAATGCCTAGATATTGTATATTTCAAAGTACACAGCCGTGTACTAACTGAACAGACGGTGGGTATTTACACCAGGTATGTGAGATAATTTAGCAAGAGAACGCACAGTACAGTGGCCTATTAAAATGCCTAGATATTGTATATTTCAAAGTACACAGCCGTGTAGTAACTGAACAGACGGTGGGTATTTACACCAGGTATGTGAGATAATTTAGCAAGAGAACGCACAGTACAGTGGCCTATTAAAATGCCTAGATATTGTATATTTCAAAGTACACAGCCGTGTAGTAACTGAACAGACGGTGGGTATTTACACCAGGTATGTGAAATTATTTAGCAAGAGAACGCACAGTACAGTTGCCAATTAAAAGGCCTAGATATTGTATATTTCAAGGTACACAGCAGTAGTGCCAAATATAGTTTGGTATGTAGCAGAGCACCTAATACACCACTAATGCCTCTCTCTGTCCCTACTCCAGCAGCTATCCCTGAATACAGCAGCCGTTCTCTGTAAAGTCTATATTGTAGTAAAGCTATCACTGAAGTCCACTGTAGTAGCCCTGATAAGGGCTTTTATTCACGCTCCTGCCTGTCCAACAGCTAAAATCTGTCTCTCCCTTCTCCAGCCTCTGTCCCTGACTAAGTTCACGCAGCATATGCGTACGAGCAGGAAGAGCTGAGTTTTTATGATTCGAGGTCACATGGTTTTTCCAGCCAATCCATGTAGACGCTGTTTTCGCGCTGCCAGCGTGCTCAGCGTGCCTGTCATACCCCCCCTGCATGTTGATTGGTGGAAAAAGAGCGCCAGGGAAGGTGGGAGGGGAAACGAATTCTAAGTGCGCCATCGCCGTTATACTCGATTGAAATCGAGTGTGCCGAATATCGTAGTATTCGATCGAATACCAGCTCGATCGAACACTACTCGCTCATCTCTAGTAATTAGGGCAGATATCTTGCCTATTGATGTAAAATGAAATGGCATTTGGAGGACAATGTAATTTGTAAAATTGATGTTCTATGGTCATTAGATATTTCAAATGCTCTCTACGCTTTTCTGTGCCTAAGGGCTCAAGCACACGGCAGTTCCTTGGCCTTTCCATGCATTGGGGACCGCAATTTGAATGGGCCCGTGATCGGTCCACACAGCAAAAAAATAGAACATGTTCTATTTTTTTAGCATTGCGGAGACACAGAGTGAAACCCCATGGAAGCCCTCTGTAGTGATTCAGTGGGGTTCTGTGCCTCCGATCCGCACCGGACCTTCCAGATTGCGGATCCATTCAAGTGAATGATCCTACCTGTGAGGTGATGTGGGGTGCACACGTCCAATGCCCATATATTGCGGACCTGCTGTATGCAGGCTGCAATATGGGCATGGCCAGGCAACGGCTGTGTGCATGAGGCCTAAGACAATAAGAAAAACAAAATTGTTGTGCTCTGCTCCCATCAATAGACTTTTCCACTGACACAGGCTACTTTTTAATTTGTAAATTTAAAAATGAGGAGAGGATATCTAGTCGCGCAAAAGCAACTGAGGTCCCCCCATTCCTCTTTTCTTAGATGAGCAGATAAAACTTTATATTCACACTACTACTGATGTAAAAAGCTCCAAAAAGGTATGCTTGTGCTTAAGGCATGTTTTAGACCCAACCTAGTTCTGTCAGCAATTTATCATGGTTAGAATTCTGTTAAAGGGGTTGTCCCACTAAAATATTCTACAGTTTTCAAACCAGCACTCGGTTCTGTATACTTTTGTAATTGCATGTAATTAAAAATTTTGTATAGCTACTGAGTTATTCAGTAAAATGTATCTGTATAGTGCCACTTAATTTCTTATTTCTTTGACCTGCTCACTGAGAAGGCCGCAAATGCTAAGTTTCATCGTTCAAATGCCTCGTGAGTTGTGATATGGAGAGATGAGACACGCCCCCTTAGCTGCAGCATAAAAGACACTCCCTTAAGCTTCCAGCTTGATATAAATCTAGCAGAGCAATTAATGAGGAGATCTCTGGACCCATGTGAGGTACAAGGCTGGTTCTAGGTTTGTTAAAAAGAGGTCGTCATGTACTGTATGATGTCTGATTTTCATTTTTTACATTATTCGTGGGATAACTCCTTTAAACCTTTGAGGTCATGGCAATTTTCAGTTTTTGAGGAGCAATAACTATTTTATTTTTCCATTCACATAGATGTATGAGGGCTTGTTTTTTGTGTACTTTGTGCACAAAGTTGCACTTTTAATGTCATCATTTAATATTGCACACAATGTACTGAGAAGCTGGAAAAAAAAAATCAAAATGGGGTGAAATTGAAAAAAAAACAAAAAACCCACAATTTCCAGTTGTGTATTTTGTTTTTTCAT
The DNA here is from genome assembly GCA_900303285.1 of Rhinella marina. Taxonomy (NCBI): domain Eukaryota; kingdom Metazoa; phylum Chordata; class Amphibia; order Anura; family Bufonidae; genus Rhinella; species Rhinella marina. The sequence goes on from ONZH01028831.1 coordinate 11,230, forward strand.
TGATGCCATTTTGCGGTGTGTATTATCATTGATCCCTTTTTAAATTTTTTTTCCAAAAAGATGAATTGGCGATTTTGATTTTTTTCCTTTGCACTGTTCATCATATGGGATAAGTATTTGTATATTTTAATAGTATTGGGATGGGCCAAGGTGATGCCTATAATGCTTAATTTTATTGTTTATTTATTTTTTTATAATATATTTTTTATATTGAAGTATAGTACTGCTGAAAATGATTAATAGAATAATATTAGAGAGGGGGAGTGCAGAGAGAGTGTAGGGAGACTTATGCTGCTTTAGTTTTATTTATTTATTCCCACATTTACTCATTCTTGCATCAACTGTAATTCAATACCAATAAGACGGAAACCTTTATTATTGTTGTGCCAACCAATACCATCCAGTCTGCACCCCTTAAGGTAACAGGTCTTAATGATGACCATCCTCATATTTTGTTAGCTTTACTTCTTCCAAATCATCCTTAAAAGGATCCAAGTCCTAGAAAAGTCAGCAAAATGCAGTGAGAGGAGGAGCTGGATGTTCCAGATGACATATCCTCATCGATATTAGACAATGTGAAAAAGGAGGAAAAGCAGATAGTAAAAGAAGGGCTCCCATCTGTAGGGCTGATTAATATTCAGTGTTTATTATCAAATAACCTGCAGGAGATTGCAGGCAAGCACAGGAATAATATGCATATTGTCCCCTCAACCTAACCAGCGAAACCCCATACCGGCAACAGCCCCTGTTTAAAAGTTCCACACAATGATTAACAATAAAGGATGACTATACAGTACGCTCTTCATTATTAAATGCAGCTGTGGACTAATTGCGCAGCATAGCTGCTCTGTGTGGCCGTACCCTAAGGCAGAGGGGCCAGGGAATACCTGATTTATTGTGATTTGTGACAAATTCGTAAGAAGTCAAATTTCTTGGCTAACAGGCAAAGTTGCCAAATCAAATTTTTCAAAACTTGGCTCATCTGTACTCCCATGTTTTCAGTGCTGAGGAGTTAAAAGAGAGGTTAAAGGTCTGTAATCTGTGTTATTACCAATCACAGACATTATCCCTGAGTGTCTGATGTGTAACATACACCCATTACATGTACGACAGATGTCCTCAAGGGGTTTCGTGCTTGATTTCCTTGCAGTGCTGCAACTAGGAAAATTAAGTATTATATAGTTTCTATTCATACCATTAGAATATATATATATATATATATATATATATATATACAAATTCCAAAGAACGAGGCAGCACTCCAGGAAGTGGTTTCACTGAGGAATTGCACCCACTTCCATCATATTGTGCTGCTGCTCCCTTTCTTTTGTTTTTTGAGACTATATATATATATATATATATATATATATATATATATGATGCAGTACAGGCCTTACAGGGTGAGAGAGACACTCTTTATAGCTGCTTTCCATTTCTACCAAGAAATGAGGATCCTGACAACTAGTCAGCCTTTATTACCTCAGAATTCCATAATAGGGTACATAAAAAAATTGCTATTTTAAACTACAGAACCTCTTTAAATTCATTACACCCATTTTTAAAATCTCGTTATACTGCCCACAATGTCAGTTTCAGTATTAATAAGTCTATACATGATTCAAACTAGAATATGAATTGTTGTCAATTCATATTCTTGTTTGAACTAGTAGTGTGTTACTTCTTAAAGTGAAATGGATTATGGTTGTGCTACATTATTTTCAATGCCTCAGCTTTTGTGGTAGAGGATTAAAATATTACATAACACCAATTAAGGAATTATGGAATGGATGACCAAGTTCATCACGGGATCATTTTTTCCTCAATCCCAAACCAATTACTTTGTAAGCAAAAAGTTTAAATATCTATGCTAATTACATTTATTACTGCTTATGACAGCAGTTTTCACAAATGATCCAATCTGCTCCAGGCAGCTGCTAAGAGAAAGACTGCACATTATTAATTGCTTTGTTACAATGTAATAGTTCATATGAGAACCTTACTGAATGGATTGTTCAGACTAGCATTGATCAGTTGTTCAATTTTAAATGACCCATGTAATGCTTATATATTATACAGTATTATTATTATTATTATTATTATTATTATTATATTTTGTTAAGGGGGACACAATCTGTCCTCTTAGGGGTCAGGTCAGTTGTCCAAATTAAAAGAACGTTTGTGCACATGGTAAGATCTCAAGACGGACACAAATGTCAGTTTGGAGTCTCCCAACACATTCAGGCACTGAGGTAATCTGGGCTGCTCCGTTTATTGCATGAGCATATACACACAGTATAAAAGGTGGGGAGTTTTGTTTCCATAGCAAGCTGATAAGCATTAAACACACATCCTTTTGTTCTTTTAGTCGCATGTCTTGGTTAATACACCCCACCGCAGGGTCCTGGACAGGTGGGCGGGGGAGTCGAATCCGTATCAGGATGTACCAGGACATAAGCTACATTTTAGACACACTGCACAGCTGTAGAAATACTTGTAAAGCTGATATATATATTTGCAAGGGCAAATAGCATTGAATACATGTATATACAAATGACATAATACTGTGAGGGGAAAATTCAGTATTTCAGCTGGTCTACCTTCACAATTTAAATATGTATTATGTGCTAATATTTTCAATTATGCTTATCCAACAAGGAAAGCAAGTTACTGTATATTTGTGATTATATATATATATATATATATATATATATATATATATATATAATCAAGAAACTTGGCAGCACTTTAAAACAACCATAATAGCTGATAGGGGTGCTCGCCTTTTAGCCAGACAAAGGCAAGTATACAAAATACAAAAAGATTGGCAGCACACCCAAAAAGTAAAACAAAATAGTCCTTTTATTTACCCATATCATATTGTGGGACAGCAACGTTTTGGCTCCTATACTAGAGCCTTTCTCAAGCAATACTGATGGTGTGAACAAGGTATAAATACATAAAGTGCATGTGCAATCAATCATCAGTTAATGGAATACCATAACAATCAAACATATAACTTTGCAATATTTCATGTATAAAAAGTGATAAAGCATTGATAAAAAATCAAACATACATAAACGTGAGTGTATCAGTGCATAAAAACTCAAGTAACATACAAATAAATATATATTAATATGTGAAAACATTCATATATAGCTCATAAGTGTCAATTAGTTTATAATAGATATTAAATATCAACATGTGTATTATATAATTGGGACCTACATTCATGGTGAAGGAGGCGAATATCCACATGTTTCACGCTAACTTGGCGTCCCCAACGGGTCATTGCACATGTCCAAGGCGCATTGATGATCACTACTCAGCGCCAAGTAAAAGGAGAGGCCAGGTCTTCACTGCGCATGTCAAACATGCGCAATGTAGCACATTGACTCACCCCACCATATTGACTCAGGGCAACACCAATAAGAAATCCAGCGCATGCGTCCAGCGCTCAGATACATCTACTTCACCATGTTGGAAAAGGGAATATACGGCTGTTGCCCATTTGTTTGAAAAGAAATTGTATACAATTCGCACAGCCATTAATAGGGATTCTCCTTCAGGGGTATCTAAGTCCAAACAGAAAAACCTTAATAGTGGGAGCAAAGTATCAGTCAACCACATATTACTGCGGTCGCTGACCTCGCTCATGAGTAGGTACCAGGGCACCTCATCCAAATAACATGGAAGGGGTTACCCATTGTCCCCTCACTAACTCATGTTGGCTTATTTTAACCCCCTATGACTAAATTGCAATTCCTTAAAAAATGTTTTAACAAGTGTTTAAACCATATATGCGCATTGGTGCCCTTCGGACCATATATTGGGACACCCGCCTCCTCGACCACCAGTGAAGATCCCTACAGAAAAAAGGAAAAAAGAAAAAATATTACATTGAGAAAAATAAAAATCTTTATATCAATCAAAAAATCATTTAAACCATCTTTATCCAGGAGTTTATTGACCAATTAGCAATCGCAAGGTGAATTGTTTTACAGTAAAGCAGTCATCTTAAAGTCTACATTAAGGCCATGTGGTCTCAATGTATTAAGTCTATGGATCCATTCCAATTCCTTACATAGTAACATAGTTTATAAGGCCGAAAAAAGACATCTGTCCATCCAGTTTGGCCTGTTTTCCTATAAGTTGATCCAGAGGAAGGCAAAAAACCTTCCTGGTATTGGATTTATCTATTTTGGATCTATCACCCCCCCCCCCGTCTTAATGGAGGGACGTGATCCACTATCCGAAAATGCAATTGTTGTTCGGAATGTTTGAAATCTGTAAAATGTTTCGACACAGGTAGATCTAACATTTTCTTTCTTATTGTATACATGTGATAATTTAGTCTTGTTTTTAAATCAAGGGTTGTTTCCCCAACATACATTAACATACACGGGCAGAAAAGTACATATATGACATAGTCAGAGTCACACGTTAGAAAGTGTCTAATCTCACCATCTGCCCTGTCACCACCTCTCCTAGGAAGTAGTATCTGTTCCAAGATTCTGAATCTCAAATCTCTTTCAGTATGTTTTGCCTCCGTAAAATGCTTTGACACAGTTTCTTTTTCCGAATAGAATATCGATGTTGGTTTAACCGTGTTTTTAAATCTGACACGTGTTTTTCAACAACTGGGAGACTCCACTCTTCACTTTAACTATTTCTGACATATCTCAACTTTGATGTTTTATGATGTATCCTCTAATGAAATACAGGGGTATTTTTCACATATAATCATGTATGATACAATATTTATTCTCTGTAATGTCTTTATGCACTTTTTCTGTATTAATTATGTAATTATGGATAATTAGTTATTTGTATTGAAGAGCACTATTTAAGACCATGTTTGTAGCGCATGAACATAGCTTGGCAAAGACTGCATTGTGCGGTTGAAACGTTGCAGCTTGATGGGTGAATAAATCACTTTTTTTCTCACGTATATTTGGAGTGCTGCCTTCATACTTATATATATATATATATATGTATATATATATATATATATATATATATATATATATATAAATCTGTTATGATTTAATTTTTTATAGGACATTTAATTTTAGAACATTAATAGATCAGTAGACAATTCTCCAATGGAGATCAGCTAATATGTCAAATCACCAGCTTTTATTGCAATTAAACGGTTTATGCCATGATTGATATAAAAAATAAAAATCAGACATTCAGACATCATATAGTACATGACAATATCTTTCAAGTTAGACCTTACCCTGTATCACAAAAAGGTCCAGCCATTTCTACATTCACTGTTCCAATTGCTCTGCTAGATTATCTTCTGCCTGGCAGCTCATCCATGTACTTTGTGCTGCAGCTATCTCCCTGTAACTGGTATAACTTCTAACAGAACATATGGCTGGTGGCAACAGAACTGAGCATGTTTGACCAGCTCAGTGAGATGGACAAAAAAATACAGAAAAGAACAAATAGCAGGTGGCACTATACAGATCCATTTTATTGAATACCTCATTGGCTATACTAAATTTTTAATTATATGCAGTTGAAAAGTATTCAGATCCAGGTGTTGATTTGAAAAATGTAGAATATGTTTCATGACACACTCCTTTAAGGCCATAAAAAAAGCTTGGGAGTTATGGTACCCATGCACATTAGTATAAAGTTGATCAAAATTGAAAATTTCAACTAAATAAATGTTAGTCATGAGAATTTTAAATTGACACTACCTTTTCACACAACTATTGCATGTATCTCAGAATATGTAATATCTAGCAACCTTGCAATGCACTTAGTTTACAAATTTATGTGTTTTCCACTTGAAAAGTATATGTAAACTTTCTAGACACTAGGTTTATCACTTTCACTAAATCTGTTGTCCACCTCCTGTTGTCCTGCTTTTTCTCCTCTCTAGTAACACAGAAGCAGAGAGATGGATTCCAGGAAGTAGAGGTGTGTCTTTTTGCTCACAGGCAGCCTGCCTCTCCTATCAGCCAGAGCAGCATTGCAGCAGCTCATGTAAGCAAACTGAGCTCTTCCAGCTGCTTAGTTCTGTGCCATATTTCTTATTCACTATCATGACAGTTTGTCTTTTTGCCGGCTGTCAGTGAACATATATGACCAGTTAAAATTATTGTTATTGCCAATGTGGACTAAAATATGTATGGCTGTGAAATGATTGTTCACCAGTTTGTTCAACCATTGTCTATCTAATGTGTATGGCCACCTGTAAGGCACACCACATACCCCTGTAGGGTTCCCCCATGAGGCATTATATTTATTTTTGGCAAAATATTATCTCTACATCGGTGTGTGCTTGGGTCCTAGGAAAGAATCAAAAAAGTGCTCTTTTTCACCTCCACGAATTAAAAGAAAATGAGAACATTTTAATGTCCTGCCGATGAGAACCTGCAGCCATTTTACTGGAGTTTAATTACTGGTGGAAAGGATCAATTCATACTTGGAGTGGAGTGACAAATTCAGAACTATACAAAAGCATGAATTTCTAGATGTACAACTAATGCTGTATATGGCAAAGGCCTAAACATACGCAGAATGCTGCTTAGCAAAAGTAAGATAAATATACCTTAAGGAGTTTGAAACTCTGAGGCAGTTAGTGTGAACAGCAACAAGCATGCAGTGGCTATATATCACATGGATAGTCATACTACATATGAGTGGCAACGTCTAGTAACCTACAGTATGCTTTCATTTGTAACCCAAATCCACAAGGAAATTCTGTTTTTCAAGTCATTTTAAAAATCGAAATAATATTATTCTAAGTCCATGGTTTTCACAGGTACATTAAAGCAGTTTAACCTCTTTATCCAGAGTGTAACAAGATGATGGGTTACTTGTAGAGATGAGCGAGCACTAAAATGCTCGGGTGCTCGTTATTCGAGTCGAACTTTTCCCGATGCTCGGGTACTCGTTTCGAATAACGAACCCCATTGAAGTCAATGGGAGACTCGAGCATTTTTGCGGGAGACCAAGGCTCTGCCTAGGGAAGGCTGGGTGAAAACCTGGAAACATCAGAAAATGATGGAAACACCACGGAAATGGACAGGAAACAGCAGGGGCAGCATGCATGGATGCCTCTGAGGCTGCCTAATCCCACCATTACCTCAAATTCTCAGGCAACAGCCTGGTGGTTACCCTCATGGCAATTGTGCTCACCCAGACCAAGAAAGGCGAGGCACATGCCCATCACATGTTAGGGAAGCACCCAACTAGGTGCAAGGAAGGTCCATCACCGCCTGCAGGTGACACCACTACTCATGCTGGCACTGCAGCTAAAATCAAGTTTAGTATCTGTTCTTATCAGTTGCTGTGCCTGCTGGTGGTATAGTGGTGAGCATAGCTACTTCCCAAGCAGTTGATGCGGGTTCGATTCCCATCTATCGCAGGAGGCAATTCAAAATCAGTACAATATCTAATACGTCCCCCTACCTGGGAAAATTGTTTGGAGAGAGGGCATGTAGGTGGGGGGAAGGAGGTTTCGCTGGAAGAGCCAGAGGAGTGCCCCCTGGGCTAGCGTGTGTGGTGGTGACAACAGCCGGACTGGATTTGGGAAAACTGTTGCTTTAACCCGTATGGTATCGATTCTTCTCAGTTTAATACCGTATACGTCCCCTATCTTGGGACCCTATATTTAATGTATTTTTCGAACACGGAAAACGGAAAAAGAGCTTGCTCTGGCCAGGGGAGTGTTTTTCCCACTGCAGCTAAGGGGACGTGTCCATGCTCTGCCTATCACAGGTCAGGAGGCAGATAAAAGAAGAACAAAAACAAACATCAGTACAACTTCTGATACGTCCCCTATCCGGCTAAATTGTTTGTAGAGTGGGCCTGTAGGTGGGGGGGGCAGGCTGGGGCAAGGAGGTTTCGCTGGAAGAGCCAGAGGAGTGCCCCCTGGGCTAGCGTGTGTGGTGGTGACAACAGCCGGAATGCATTTGGAAATGCTCTAGCATCAGCCAGTGCAGTATCGATTCTTCTCAGTTTAATACCGTATATGTCCCCTATCTTGGGACCCTATATTTAATGGATTTTTCGAACACGGAAAAAGAGCTTGCTCTGGCCAGGGGAGTGTTTTTCCCACTGCATCTAAGGGGACGTGTCCATGCTCTGCCTATCACAGGTCAGGAGGCAGATAAAAGAAGAACAAAAACAAACATGAGTGCAACTTCTAATACGTCCCCTATCCGGCTAAATTGTTTGTAGAGTGGGCCTGTAGGTGGGGGGGGGCAGGCTGGGGCAAGGAGGTTTCGCTGGAAGAGCCAGAGGAGTGCCCCCTGGGCTAGCGTGTGTGGTGGTGACAACAGCCAGAATGGATTTTTGAAAATCAACCAGTACAGTCGTAAATTATGAACTTGATCAAGTGTAGCATGTGTTCTCTGTATTCTTCTCAGTTTAATACCGTATATGGCAGCTATCCGGAAAAATAGTTTGGAGAGAGAGAAAGATAGGAAAAAGACGTCAATTGTTTGGAGAGAGGGCCTGTAGGTGGGGGGAAGGAGGTTTCGCTGGAAGAGCCAGAGGAGTGCCCCCTGGGCTAGCGTGTGTGATGGTGACAACAGCCGGACTGGATTTGGGAAAACTGTTGCTTTAACCGGTACAGTCGTAAATTATGAACTTGATCAAGTGTAGCATGTGTTCTCCGTATTCTTCTCAGTTTAATACCGTATATGGCAGCTATCCGGAAAAATAGTTTGGAGAGAGAGAAAGATAGGAAAAAGACGTCAATTGTTTGGAGAGAGGGCCTATAGGTGGACCTCCGGAAAAATTGTTTGGAGAGAGGGCCTGTAGGTGGACCTCCGGAACAATTGTTTGGAGAGAGAGAGAGGGCCTGTAGGTGGACCTCCGTTAAAATTGTTTGGACAGAGGGCCTATAGGTGGACCTCTGGAAAAATTGTTTGAATAGAGGGCCTGTAGGGGGCCCTCCTGAAAAATTGTTTGAAGAGAGGGCCTGTAGGTGGACCTCTGGAAAAATTGTTTGAATAGAGGGCCTGTAGGGGGCACTCCTGAAAAATTGTTTGAAGAGAGGGCCTGTAGGTGGACCTCTGGAAAAATTGTTTGAATACAGGGCCTGTAGGGGGCCCTCCTGAAAAATTGTTTGAAGAGAGGGCCTGTAGGGGGCCCTCCTGAAAAATTGTTTGAAGAGAGGGCCTGTAGGTGGACCTCTGGAAAAATTGTTTGAATAGAGGGCCTGTAGGTGGACCTCTTGAAAAATTGTTTGAATAGAGGGCCTGTAGGGGGCCCTCCTGAAAAATTGTTTGAAGAGAGGGCCTGTACGGGGCCCTCCTGAAAAATTGTGCTAAAAAAGTGCCAGTTGGACCTCTAAAAAATGGCGTTTTTTGGGTCAGCGTTAGGCAAAGACGATATGGAGAAGGAGTAGAGAAGAGGAGTAGAGAAGAGGAATCGGATACATAAGTAATGTAAATCTTTAGCTGCTTTCCCCCGGAGGAGATTTGAATTCCGGTGAAATCCAGGCTTTGTTCATTTTAATAAGTGTCAGCCTGTCAGCGCTGTCAGTTGACAGGCGTGTACGCTTATCGGTGATGACGCCACCAGCTGCACTGAATACCCGCTCTGACAGCACGCTAGCGGCAGGGCAGGCCAGCACCTCCAAGGCGTACAGCGCCAGTTCAGGCCACGTGTCCAGCTTTGAAACCCAGTAGTTGTATGGAGCAGAGTGATCGCTACGGACGTTGGTATGGTCAGCTAGGTACTCCCTCACCATCTTTCTGTACAGCTCCCCCCTACTCTGCCTAGACTGGGGACAGGTGACAGTGTCTTGCTGGGGTGACATAAAAGTGGCAAAGGCCTTGGAGAGCGTTCCCCTGCCAGTGCTGGACAAGCTGCCTGCTCGCCTCCTCTCCCCCGCTACTTGGCCCACAGAACTATGCCCTCTGCCGCTAGCGGCGTCAGATGGGAAGAATTGTTTGAGCTTGTGCACCAGGGCCTGTTGATACCTATTCACTCTCATACTCCTTTCCTCTGCAGGGATGAGAGTGGAAAGGTTCTGCTTGTACCGTGGGTCCAGGAGAGTGAACACCCAGTAATCGGTGTTGGAAAAAATTCTTCTAACGCGAGGGTCACGGGATAGGCAGCCTAACATGAAGTCTGCCATGTGCGCCAGAGTCCCAACACGCAAGAATTCCCTCTCCTCACTGACCTGACTCTCCATTTCCACCTCCTCCTCCAAGTCCTCCTCTTCAGCCCATACACGCTCAAGAGTTAAGGACTGAGCACTGGTACCCTCTACTGTCTCGCCGACATTCTCCTCCTCTTCCTCCTCATCCTCATCCCCCTCCTCCGATAGGCGCTGAGAAACAGACCGGAGGGTGCTCTGGCTATCAAGCGACGTATCTTCCTCCACCGTCTCTTGTGACAAGCGCAAAGCATCCGACTTCATGCTGAGCAGTGAGTTTTTCAACAGGCAAAGCAGCGGGATGGTGAGGCTGATAATGGCGGCATCGCCGCTGACCATCTGTGTTGACTCCTCAAAGCTGCTCAACACCTGGCAGATATCAGACATCCACGTCCACTCCTCATTGTAGACTTGAGGAATCTGAGAGACCTGACTACCAGTTCTGATGGAAGATGACATCTGGCAGTATACAATAGCTCTGCGCTGCTGGTAAACTCTGGATAACATGTTTAATGTGGAATTCCATCTCGTGGGCACGTCGCACAACAGTCGGTGAGCGGGCAGTTGTAGGCGGCGCTGTGCTACCCTGAGAGTGGCAGCATCTGTGCTCGACTTGCGGAAATGCGCACAGATACGGCGCACCTTGGTGAGCAAATCAGACAGATTGGGGTATGTCTTGAGGAACCGCTGAACTATTAGATTGAACACGTGGGCCAGGCATGGCACATGTGTCAGTCTGCCGAGTTGCAGAGCCGCCACCAGGTTACACCCGTTGTCACACACAACCATGCCTGGCTTGAGGTTCAGCGGTGCCAGCCACACATCGGTCTGCGCCGTGATGCCCTGTAACAGCTCTTGGGCGGTGTGCCTTTTGTCACCTAAGCTCAGCAGTTTGAGCACCGCCTGCTGGCGCTTACCCATGGCACTGCTGCTGCGCCTAGAGCTACCGACTAAAGGCGCCGTGCCCACGGATGGTAATTTGGTGGAGGAGGAGGGGTCGGAGGAGAAGGAGGAGGCATAGTACGTCTGAGAGACCGTGACTGAGGTAGGCCCCGCAATCCTCGGTGTGGGCAGTACATGAGCGGCCCCAGGGTCATTCTCGGTCCCAGCCTCCACCAAGTTAACCCAATGTGCCGTCAGTGAGATATAGTGTCCCTGCCCGGCAGCACTTGTCCACGTGTCCGTGGTTAGGTGGACCTTCTCAGAAACAGCGTTGGTCAGGGCACGGATGATGTTCTCCGACACGTGCTGGTGTAGGGCTGGGACGGCACATCGGGAAAAATAGTGGCGGCTGGGGACGGAATACTGAGGGGCAGCCACCGCCATGAGATTGCGAAAGGCCTCGGTCTCTACCAGCCTATAGGGCAGCATCTCCAGGCTAAGCAATTTGGAGATGTGGACGTTGAGGGCTTGGGCATGTGGGTTGGTGGAACTGTATTTCCTCTTGCGCTCCAGCATCTGCTGTAAAGACAGCTGAACGCTGCGCTGGGACACATTGGTGGACACTGTGGAGGATCGTTGAGGCGAAGGTGTGGTTTTCCGGCGGGAGGCGCTCGTGCCGGGGTCCTGGGCAGGGGGTTGACTAGCAGAGGCAGCGAGTGACGCAGGGGGTTGACTAGCAGAGGCAGCGAGTGACACAGGGGAAGGAGCAGTGGTGTGACCCGCAGGAGGTGGTGAACGGCCTTGGTTCCATTGAGTGGGGTGTTTAGCACTCATATGCCTGCGCATGCTGGTGGTGGTTAGGCTAGTAGTGGTGGCACCCCTGCTGATCCTGGTGTGGCACAGGTTGCACACCACAGTCCGTCGGTCATCCTCACTTTCTTTAAAGAACCTCCAGACTTGCGAACATCTAGGCCTCGCCACGGGAGCTTCACTACGTGGAACAGTTGCTGCTGATGCACCAGCTCTGGCCCTGCTTCTCCCTCTGGCCACACCACTGCCTCTTACAACCTGTTCTGGTGCAGCACTCGCCTCCACCTCAGAAGCACTGTCTTCACTCGGCATATCAACCCAGCTTGGGTCAGTCACCTCGTCATCCTCCGATTCCTCAGTCTGCTCCCCCCTGGGAATTCCTCCCCTAACAACAACTTCACCACTGTCTGACAACCGTGTCTCCTCATCGTCCGACACCTCTTTACAAACTTCTTCCAATAAGTCAACATTGTCATCATCATCATCATCACCCACAGACTGCGACAGTTGGAAAACTTGGGCATCGGGAACGAGGTCAGCAGCAACCTGAGAAGTGGTTTGTGACTCTGGGAAGGGTCCAGAAAACAGTTCCTCAGAGTATGCCGGATCGCATTCCAAATTTTCCTGGGAGGGGGCAGACTGGGGGGAAGGGGGTTGAGGTGGAGGAGCCAGAGGAGTGCTCCCTTGGGTAACGTGGGTGGACTGCGTGGAAGACTGACTGGTGGACAAATTACTTGAAGCATTGTCCGCAATCCACGACATCAGCTGTTCGCACTGTTGTGGTTTCAACAGTCCTCTACCACGTGTCCCTGTAAGTTGAGACATGAAGCTAGGGAGTGTAGCTCTGCGGAATTCCCCTGCTCCCTCATCAGCGGGTACTGTCTCACCCTGCCCAGGACCACGACCTCTGCCCCCTGCCGTAATTGAATGCCCACGCCTCGCCCTCGACCCTTAGCCCTGGGGTTCAACATTTTTTGTATATAGGTGTATGATAAAAAATAAATAAATTAAACGGACCTGGTGTACTGAAACCCACAAACTTGTTCAGTCTGGTAGAATTAAGTGACGTACAGAAAGTGTCACCTGGACAGTATATACGGATGGGAGCGAGTGTGCTGAACTGTGACACACAGAAAGGTTACACACAGCTGAGTAAAATGGATTTGTATCACTGAGCTAAAACAACTGAAAAAATAATTTTTTTTTTTATATTTGTTTTTTTATATTTTTTTTACAATTTTGTTTTTTTGGGAACGTAACGTGCAGGAACTATGGTAGGACTGACTGACACCCTATTAACGGTGGCTATTTAGTCTGCGACCCAGAGAAATGTTGCACAGAGAGTTTTCTGGATCAAGCGGTAGATGATATCGGTAGCAAATGACTTGGTTGTATTGTGTGACGTACAGAAAGTGTCACCTGGACAGTATATACGGATGGGAGCGAATGTGCTGAACTGTGACACACAGAAAGGTTACACAAAGCTGAGTAAAATGGATTTGTATCACTGAGCTTAAACAACTGAAATAATAATTTTTTTTTTTATATTTTGTTTTTTTTGGGAACGTGACGTGCAGGAAATATGGTAGAACTGACTGACACCCTCTTAACGGTGGCTATTTAGTCTGTGACCCAGACAAATGTCACACAGAGAGTTTTCTGGATCAAGCGGTAGATGATATTGGTAGCAAATGACTTGGTTGTATTGTGTGACGTACAGAAAGTGTCACCTGGACAGTATATATGGATTGGAGTGAGTCAGTGCTGAACTGTGACACACAGAATGGTTCCACAGTGCTGTGTGCAATGGATTTGTATCACTGAGATAGAACAAAAAAAAAAAAAACAGGGTTAGATATGGCGATAGCTGCACTACTAGTGCCAGCCAGCCAAGTGACAAAAAAAATAAAAATAAAATGTCTTCTAGCCCTTAGAAGGGCTGTTGGGTTCTTTGTGGGTGATCCCTGCCTAACAGACAACTAAATGCAGGCCCTAACACTGTCCCTGAAAGGCAGCAGCTCTATCCCTAACGACATCCAGACGGCATCTGAGCCGAGCGCCGCGGCCAGTCGGTAGTATATTCCAGGGTCACCTGATCAGGCCAGCCAACCCCTGCTATCGACATGTAAGGGCCCCACGTGATGCTGGGTGTACTGTAGAGTCTCCTGGCTTGTGATTGGCTGTGTTTTTAGGCGCCAAAAAAGCACGATGCGGAAGTTGCCATTTCCTCGAGCATGGCGAGATACTCGTCCGAGCATTGAGCAGTTACGAGTACCCTAATGCTTGAACGAGCACCAAGCTCGGACGAGCATGTTCGCTCATCTCTAGTTACTTGCAATTTATAGTTGAGCTGTTGTTTTTACAATTAAGTATGTTAATTTTACTATTGCCCACATTTTATTTTTATTTTTATTTTTTTTAATGAGAGATAATGCAATATTTTACTCAAAGTTTTGAAATTAAAGAAAACAAAGGTCTGTCATCAAATTAAATCAGCTTTATCTGATTTGGGAAAGGCAGTGTACAAGAGCCACTTTTTATTAATGAGATATTTTCCATAAATTATTTAAATAGTAATCAAAACTGAAGAACAACAGGTAATCCACAAAAAGTTTATTTTATGATCATTGATATGAGTTAGAAATTATCCAATTTGTCTATAATAACGAAAGAGCTACACATCTACGTGATAAAATTTCTAGGGTTACAATGTTTCTCTATGAGGTCTGACAAGTTCAGATTTTATATAATGGTCAGGTCACTTCAGTACCGTCCAAGCAAGAAATTTTAAATTACAATTATGACTTCACTTCAACGTATGGATGACATTGTAGTGAAGACTTATAATTAGAGATGAGCGAACGTGCTCGTTACGAGCACTGTACCGCTCGGCTCCCCTGCGCTCGCATGGGCGCAGGCAGCCGCTTCCGTCCTCCTCACCCGACGGAAGCGGCTGCCTGCGCCCATGCGAGTGCAGGGGAGCCAAGCGGTACAGTGCTCGTTACGAGCATGTTCGCTCATCTCTACTTATAATACATTTTGTTAAATTTTTTATTTCTAACTTTCTGCAAAGAATGATTTTTTTTTCAAATGAAATTAATCTTATAAGCCTGCACATCAAATTGCAATTTCATATATATTTGTATTCTAACTAAAAGGCTGTCTCAAGCTCATAGGGAATTTGTATTGTGTTTAGTATAAATGAGATTGCCTATGAGGTATATTCAAACCTAAGAAGTAGGTTATCCCACGGGGGAATGTCAAGATTAAAGGGAAGTAAGAACAAAGGATATGAAGACAATATGTAAATTTCACATTTGATTATCAGGTAATTAATGAGGTCACAACAGCAAAAATGCTGAGAGATACATTACATGCATGTGTATTATTGAGATTGCTTTCTTACCTGGTAGGCAGTTTATAATATAATAATGCAGTGGATTATGTCTCACAACAATTCCAACTCTTTTTCTGGAAGTTTGTGGGTTAGTTTCTTTTTTTTTTTAATTTCGAACAGATAAAAAAAAATATTTTTCAATATTTCTCTGTGACTGTATTGTAAGGGTATTTTTAAGTGACTGATTGGTTCTCCCCTTTAGTTCTGTTTAATAGTAGTTTAATAGTTTATAAGTTTCCCTTGTAATGAAGTGGGTTAGAGAGAGAAACCCATCCCCATGGTGCTGATAAGACATCATTCCTGAGTGATCTCAGAGACATGATGCACACTGGAGGAGGGGCTAACCGGTTAAAACTCTGCTACCCACCTTGTCTCAGCAGACTCCACCAGGCCTTCATTCTAGGTAGAATGTGAGTATGACTTACCCTATTTCTCTTGTACAACCTGGAGTGTCGGTCACTTTACGTTACAGTGACTAAGCAAACATTGGAAATTATATGCTATGGATTGTACAAATTTAACAAACGATAACTTGACATCTGAAAGTGCACTGTTACTGAAAACTTTAAATTGACACTTAAAGGGATTATCCCATTTTTAAAGTAAAAAATCAATGTCAGACATCATATAGTACATAAAAATGTCTTTCTAACAATGCTAGAACCAGCTCTGTACCTCACATGGATCCAGAGATCTCTCCATTCATTGATCTGATATCAAGCTGGCAGCTCAATGGGAGTGTCTTTTCTGCTCCATCTCAGGAGGCGTGTCTTTTTGCTGGATCTCTTTCCCTATCACAGCTCAGGAGGCAGTTGCAGGATGAAACTGAGCATGTGCAGCCATGTCAGTGAGCAGGACAAAGAAATTACAAAAAGAACAAACAGCAGGTGGCACTATACAGATATATTTTATTGAATAAATCAGTGGCTATACAAAATGTTTAATTACATGCAATTACAAAAGTATTCAGATTCAGGTGCTGGTCTGAAAACTGTAAAGTAGGTTTGAATGGGAGAACCCATTAAAAGAGGTATTCTCACCCGTGCACGGAGAGCTGGCCACTTATCTACTCATTTCTGTAGGACTTCTGAAAATATACCTGCACACCTACTCGGCTATTTCTGGAAATCTCACAGAATTGAATCGAAACGAGAGATGTGCATGTTGACCTCCTCTCAATTTACAGTGGTGCAAGAAAGAGCTCTGTTTATGAGATATCAGTGGATACCAGACGTAGAACCTGCACCTCTTGGACATTTATGGCATATTCTGTGGATAAACCATACATGTCCGGGTGGTGAGTAACCCTTTAGCACAATAAATCCATCGAAAAAGTCAAATGAAAGTTTGCTGCAACTGTGTATTCAACTCGTTAAAAGAGTGCTACATCTCTACTTGAAGAGGAGCTGACAGCTCTCCTGACATGCCTGTTTTACTTAAAACATATATGGAGTATTAATTATTAATTCTGGAACAACTTTACTTATAACTCTGCATTGTGCTGCTTTTCTGTTATTGCACTCACAAATGTGTGAAAAAATAGACAACTGAATGTTAACGCCCCTCTTGCCAATCGGGTTTGTCCTTACTTTGACACTGTCCAATCAGTGCAGGTGGTGTTAGACTCTTTTCACAAGGATAGTGGTAAAGTCCAATTGATTAATTATTTTTTATTTCCAAGGAGGACCAATAAAGGAACAACACAATTGTAACAGCGGCAGCTGTGCGCCGCTGTTCTCCTGCTTACCACCGCAGTTCTGGGCACTGTGTTCTGCAGTGATCTGCTGCCTGTGCTTCCCCATTCACCGCTGCAGTCCTGGGCTCTGTCCTTACAGGTACTGTTTGTTCTGGGATTCACTCTACAGTTTCCCTTCAGCCCTGGCCAAAGCATGCTTGCTGCTTCTTTCCTGCATCACTTCCTGGGCTCTATGGGTTCGATTATGTGAACTCGCTGACCAATCCTAGCCCTCCTGCCTGTATATAAGTGGCTCAGCCCCCTTCCCAGATGCCTCAGTGTCAAGGTCCTTGGGTCCTGCTAAGGTTGCTGATATCTCTGCTCTTGTTCCTGTGTACCTGACCTGTGCTTGTGCTTCTGGACTCCGCTACCTGTTTGATCCCTGTCTGCTTGCCTTGACTCTCCTGTTGCTTACCCAGATTGCCTGATCTGTACCTGTGCTGCCTGCCCTGGCCTATTACTTGTTTCTCTTCACCTCTGCCTCATCCTTCGGTCCTGGTTACAACTCGGCCTGCTGACTACGTCTGTACCTCTGGTACCTTGCCCAGGTACCTTCTGGTCCACTTGAAACAGCTGCTTTGTGTGTCAATCCCCCTCAAGAGGTAGTGACCTGGTGTTCCCGTTGGGAAAATCTATCCCCACCACCAGGGGTACTGCGAAGAACGAGGGGTTCACTTAGACAATGCTCTTAGAGGAGGTAGGACATGTGCCACAGTGGGTTCACACCTGCTGGTTCGTGACAAGTTTAAATTAATAAAATACAATTTTCATTGAATCTTTTTCCAGAAAACTATATACAATATCAATCTGCTTAGCTCTCCTGCTTTATAACAAATTGCAGTAGGTTCATATGCTGGCATCACAATTCCTTTCATGAAAATGTTCCAGACACAGCCATATACTGTAGCATTGTTGAATGACTGTAACGGTAAATAGTCTACTCTATCTGGACCCATATCTACATACCCTATTAGGGCACTAAGACATCATTGAGGGGAATCCTGTGCACCAGACCCTTCTTTTGCAGTTTAGTGGGCCTATCTCTATTGCTGGTCCTTTCAATGGCTACTATGCAGTGACATTTTTTTTCTCCAATGGAAATGTGTGGCCAAACATGTCTTCCCCACAGCAAAGTGAATTGTTTGAACAGGGTTATGGTAGGTGGCTTTCATATTAAGTGCTCAGCCATGTGCAGCTTTATTTTTTTACAACACATGTACAGAAAACAATTGAAATAATTAGCAGGTGAATTAACAGGTTATTCAGTCAATCTAGTACATATGGTTAGTACACCAGGCTTAATTGTTTATCCATATGCTTTAATTTTAATAAATGATTGAATTATCTGTAATTAACTTTAAAGGGACCAGCAGTATTGGAAACTTGCAATATTGGCTTTATCAATAAAAAAGAATTAGGCTTCACTAATAACAGGCAATAAAAAGCAAAGTATTACTGCAGCCTCCTTCATGCTATATGACCAAGAGTGCTTTCTATCTTACAGATTAAACTCTTTATAGGAAACTGTTAAAATCAGGCAGCATGCTCCAAATTATCAATTCAATTAGACTCAGGAGGATGGACTTTGTCTGATTTTACATAATTGAACACAATCACTCACAATCTCCTGTCAATCCATTATACCCATATCCATAGATATCAGAAGAGGCTCATTTATTTTATGTTACTTATTGTCACTATAAAAAAAGAAAACAAAAAAAACCTAACATATATTTGTAAAACAATATTTTACAGTAAGGTTTACATAGGTTCCATATCTGTCACAGACGTATCGAGACACATGGACGTCTTAGCGACAGTAAGTGGCAGAAGATCTTTAAGACTGGCAACACGTGGTTTGATTTGACATTTTTACCTTGTGGATCAATAGGCGTCTGTGTTGTTTCTGGTACTGGCCACACCCTTAGCTTCCAGGTCATTTAACTTTCCCTATTTATAGTTGTTTCTCCCACTATCCTGTGTGGTTTATATCTTCTGTGGATAGCTGGTGTCTGGATCTTGGCTGAGTTCCTTGTGATGCCATAGCTTCTTGGAAGTTAAGTGTTACCTTTCCTTTGTTTCTTATTTTGCCTATTGTTGTATTTCCTTGTCATTTTGTATCAGGCCTTAGTGATACTCCTGTTCATCCTTTCTTTGTAGGGATGGGCTGTCTCTTTCCTGTCATTAGTACCAGGGTCCTTTAGGTTGAGATAGGGCTTTAGGTATTCCTGTGCATGAACTCACCTACCTTTGGGGTCTGGTACTGGTAGTCAGGGCTTTGGTTTGAGTTTTCCCTAGGAGTTGTCCATTTTCCTTCCCTAGTTTTTAGTCCTTATTTCTTTTCCTTTCCCTCCTATATTCGGTGTGGGGTTTCCCTCTCACACCAGATCGTGGCAATATCTTTGTAATGGCACTTTTATTAATTAGTACAGGGATTTTTTATTTACACCAATATATAATCTAAAGTATAGAATATACAGTAGTATAGAAATAAAGTAGAGAATAAAGTATAGAAATATAACATCTTCATCTCTAAAACAACGTCAGTATGCAGTGCATGAAGCACCCCATCACATTTGTTTTCCTGTGGCCCTGTTCTATGACCATGCAACCCTTGTAATGTAACAAGCCTTCAATCCAGGCTTGGGCACCAAGGTTTCCCTGGTCTTATTACACAGCATTCGGTTGACACACACAACTAATCAGTGGATTTTAATGCAGCTGAGATGAAGAACCACTATGAGAATACATAGCTTTCTGTAATAAAGTAAATGGGCACATAAATGTTCAGCTAAAGATGGATAAAATTGTTTGCATACCTCCTGTATATTTAGCTTCGTATTATGTGTATTTCAATACTCTTGTGCTACCAGGTGAGGGTTCTAGGAGTCAGACCCTTGCTGATCTGATATTGATGACCTGTCTAAGGATAGATCATCAGTATAAACGGACTGCACAACCCCTTTAATAGTTTTCGTAAAACCACTGTTTATTAGCTGCAGCATGAGCATACCATCCTTGTGTTCATGAGCAGCAAAGACTCCATAGTGGTTATCATATCACAGTCTACTACTCTTATAATTGATACTATGCCCTGAGTATCAAACTATTGCTTAAGTATAGTATATTATGGGAACTCTGCTTGGACTTATACTATCACCCACAGGGTACCATCTCTCGGAGTGAGCCAAGCGGGAATGTAGCCTGATTCCGGGACAGGGGTTGATTGCCAGCTATCATGTTACCATATTTAGCATTTATTTATCTGGATGAATTGCTGAGCATCAATCACGCAATATATGTCCGTATCTATAAAATCATGCGCTCATTCCCCTGTCTGGGCAAATTTCTCTGACTTGGTACCTGGTGCTGGTTGACTTGCATTATATCAGGTTTTGCCCAAACAATGTCTGATGAATAAGGATTGACTGTTTGTCCATAGTTAATAAGGGGCATTTATCTTGAACTATTTATCCTATGGTTACATCAATTGTTCCATCGCCACTGCCTGGTCTGGTTGTACATTCATATATTTTTTATCTTGAGTTATCTGTCTTATTTCCTATATAATTTTATTTAATGTGCTCAATCATGTATCTGGTTTTTCAATCATGTATTTAATCCCTATTATCCCTGCCTAATCATGTATTTGATTTTTGAAACATGCATTCATGTTAATTACCTTTAAATATCCCCTGATGAACCTCTTTGAGGGGAAACGCGTCGGGTCAATTACTTGGTAATTTATTGGTTTTGTGAATTGTTAACTTTCAGGGAAAGTAAAGGGACAGACAGTCTAGGTTCGAAACCAGGGAGCATCCACCCTCAGGATCCGTTTCTAGGTTAGGGGTAGTTGTAGGATTCATCATAGGGACTGCTGTTCCACCTATACCTGGCCCCTTGTTGGGATATTTTGATGCGTAGGAACTAGAGATAAGCGAACGTGCTCGTTACGAGCACTGCAGTGCTCGGCTCCCCTGTGCAATGCCCGCAGGCATTGCGGATCCGTCCTCAGCTGCGTGTAAGTCAATGGGGACGGATCCATTTGGTATGACACTCATACCAAACGGATCCGTCCTCCTCACCTGACTGAAAGTCAGTGGGGACGGATCCGTTTGGTATGAGTGTCATACCAAATGGATCCGTCCCTATTGACTTACACGAAGCTAAGGACGGATCCGCAATGCCTGCGGGCATTCGTTCGTAGGGGAGCCGAGCGCTACAGTGCTCGTAACGAGCATGTTCGCTCATCTCTAGTAGGAACCCTGTCTGCCCCTAGTATATGTTTTTTTGAATATGTTGTGGATCCTGAATTTTTGGTGAGGGGTGTACTTTGTGGATACGTCTGTTCATCAGTCGAGCAACTCTTGACATATGTATTTTTTATCCCTTAAGAATAAAAGTTATGTTTTAGTGTTTTCAGCTTTTCTGTGAACCTGTGGATTTCTCTGAGCTGGACTTTCGTTTATTGGCTGTGGTACCTTGTTGCTGTGATCATAAATTAATAGGATTACCTGGTAAACAAAGATAAACTACAAATAATACATTGTGGAGAATGATAAACTCAAGTACCCTACAGATGTATCACACCTTTAGTCCAATGCAAGGTTGCTGATATCAGAAGTAGAAGTTAGGTGAAATCCTTGATTAAGGCATACCTTTGCTAAAATGCTGCATAATGGAATCAAGGTATCTTTCACCTAACTTCTACTTCTGTAGTGCATTGAGCTATAGACTGAAGTATGGGTAAGTTGGCTTAAGTCCAATGGACCTAGCCCACCTGCTTCTCTAGTATAAGAAAAAAACTATCAGTATGATACCAAACAGAAGGGGGGATTCCTAGGTTATGAACCTCAATGTCAAGCATGTCCGTTCAATCCAGTTCTTCCCCGAATGGAAGTGCCTTCAGAAAAGCACTAGCTGTGCCAACTCCAAACATTTGAAATGAAAAGAATATATAAACTCTTGGTACTCCATAAAAAATGATCCTTTATTTAATCTTCTTGTCAAAACATGTACAAAAGCAGGGTGGGTATAGACTTATGCATTTCAGATTAAGTATATCATACTTATGCTTCTGTAGTGTCATGGTATTTTGCATTAATTCATTTTTTAATATACAGTATATTTAGTGTGTTAACATATTGTATTATTTTCTAATATGACATATTTCTTTTATTCATTGGACTTATTTTGATCCAGAGAAAAAAGGTCAAGAACGATTGGTTTAGGTTCATCTATTTAATTAGGTCATGTGAACTAAAGATAATAGAAATCTGACCTAATTTTTCTGTAGCTCTGGTGCTCCAGGACTGTATTGATGGTTATTTTCGGTGAGAGCTCTATCCATCCATCCATCATATAAGTCCTGTCCACGCATTTTAGAAATGTATGCTTTACAACATAGTTTTAATAAGTATTATAGTCAAAAGTCAGTATCACATTTCTCATCTGAATGTGTCCTAAGTCAGTATAGTCATGCGAGGAAGGAGATAACTCACTTGTGAAGATTCTCTAATTAAATTGATCTGTTTTGCTGTTAACATCAGGAACCCAAGTGTTGATAATAAAATAGAAATGTAAATGCTGCCTCCTTGACTCATGAAAATCAATGCACACAGCGCTGCTGCTTCGCTTTTGGTTTTATAGTCTGGAAATTGTAAAAAAAAAACTTAACAAACATTAAAGAAATATGTATTCTCATTATCTGAGATTGAATTTTGGAAGCTATGTAAAAAAGGCAGTGGCCAACCTTTAAGAAATCAGTTGACCACCTGAAATATTGAATTCCAAACAAACTAAAATATGGGCAGCTATAAATGTAAATTATGTTTACAACTAATCAAGAGTAAAAAGCCATTAATGAGCTTGCAAGAGCTGACTATTGAAATGGCATGTACCTTAGATCTGCCAGGAAACCTTTTTTCTTAATACCTTTGTATTTCTTTGCAAAACTTACATGACAAAATACCATACTGTATATCAACAGATGAGTAATATGATGAATAAGTCACCCTTTCTCCACAACCTGCAGCCAGAGAGAACAGACAAAAGTAAAGAAAAACATTATATTTGATTAATTGACAATTATGAACATAATTTTCAATACGGTCAACACTTAGTATGTCCTTAAAAATGTCCACTTCCCGTGTGCCCACTCAAAACTATGTTCCAACAACATTAGTCTCTTACCATTTTCTGCCACAGAATAATTGTGAGTACAGACTTAGAAAGCCTGAATCATGCTTTTAGATTATACGCAATAAAAAGCATTTCCAGTACTGCCATTACCAATGAAGTAATTGGTAATTGGAGATTTTCTGAACATCGTTAATCAGATTGATCTTGGCTATAACATCATCCTGGTACTTTACTAATTTGGGGCATCTACATATTAAGTATATCCAGCTAGATTTTTCGGACCTACAGTTATGATCATACTGATTAATCTGATCTGCGACTTTTATACAGAAAGATCTTAAAATAGTAAAAACTATCAGAGATATAAAATTGAATAGTTCTCTATGAGTGGTTGAATAAAACCATCATCAAATTTAAAAATAAGAAACTAAGAACATTTTAAGCGGACTGACAATCGGGCCAATTATTGGGGATAAGCGTTTGTAGAAACACTCATAACTGATAACTGGCCTGTGTAAAGGTTCGACCACAGGGTCAGGTTTCTGATGCAGTTTTGGAAGCCAAAATCAGGATTGAATCATAAAAGGAGAGAAAGTATAAAGGCCAGATATGACTTCTCCTCTTTATTTAATTCATTTTTGGTTTTGGCTTCCAAAACGGCATGCAGAAACCTGACCATGTGGCTGTATCCTAAAAGGCGCAGGAGATCACCTGATTCTTCAGCAAATCCTTGTTCATTGGGTGATCATGAATTTTGGCTGGCACTAGAGATGAGCGAGCACTAAAATGCTCGGGTGCTCGTTATTCGAGACAAACTTTTCCCGATGCTCGGGTGCTCGTTTCGAGTAACGAACCCCATTGAAGTCAATGGGAGACTCGAGCATTTTTTGCAGGGGACCAAGGCTCTGCCTAGGGAAGGCTGGGTGAAAACCTGGAAACCTCAGAAAATGATGGAAACACCACGGAAATGGACAGGAAACAGCAGGGGCAGCATGCATGGATGCCTCTGAGGCTGCCTAATCCCACCATTACCCCAAATTCTCCTGCAACAGCCTGGTGGTTACCCTCATGGCAATTGTGCTCACCCAGACCAAGAAAGGCGAGGCACATGCCCATCACATGTTAGGGAAGCACCCAAATAGGTGCAACGAAGGTCCATCACCCATGCCCATGCTGGCACTGCTCTCCTATCCCCAGCCACACAATGCAGGCATAAGCCTGACACAGCATGGTGGTGACACCAACAAGTGACCAAGTTAGAT